>AJFL01000807.1:0-20066 GCA_000467735.1 Rhytidhysteron rufulum CBS 306.38 | reverse complement strand
GTTGGCAAGTTCCCGTCTATCAAACCATTGCCATTCTTCGGGATGTTACGTTGAACGCGTTAACGTCCATCATTACTCCGTAACATGAATCAAGCAGTGCGGTAGGGGGCCTACTATAATTTAGATATCCCCAAGCCCCCCTCTCTTTATCCTTTCCTCTGCTCCATCTTTCCACCTTGACTTTCGCTTCCTATAAACTTGCCCCAGTTAAATCAAAGCCCACTAGTTCCTTCCTTCCCACATTAGAATTATCGATAAAAAATTTCTAAGCTATGCCATCCCCATCATACCTTCCACCCGAACTCTGGGACCGCGTCCTGGAATTACACGACGATGCAACGCATCTCTGGCAGAAAGACAATTCCCCAAGCGATACCTCAGCTAAGCCTGCATCCACTTGCAATTCCGCCAATGGGGCCAGGAAAACCAACAATACATTTTCCCGTACTAATTCTCGCGAATCTCAGAGGACGATGAATCGATGGCGATATTCTCGAACTTCTCGGTTAAGAATTGGCAAGGGAGGGCAACTGATTTGCGAGACAAGAAAAGTGCAAATGATATTGGGGACATTATGGCTGAGTGTATTGATGATATGTATTGGTCCTATACAAGCAGTACCCGGTGGTTTTGCTTTATCGCCTTAGGTTTTGGTCGTCGGGGATTTTGCTAATGATACGGAGTTGCCGGGGTTTGAGACTGATCATGAGAATTTGGAGGTCAGTTTTGAGTGGAAAGAGATGTGTGAGTGCTTCTTTAGAGAGCAGGAGTATATTGATAAAGTGGTTTCTGATGTAAGTTGTTCCCTGGACGAGTTATCATGTTTCCCTTCCCCTATCTCAATCGAGATGTTTCTTGAGTTTCGGAAATTAACTCCCCCAAAGGAAGAACTGGCTACAAATAAGTACATTTCCGATGAAGCTTTGGATGCATATCCTGTGCCTATGGATGTTAAAGGAGGACTACGTCATCAAATCCGTCGTCATCGCATCCGAAAACGTGATCCGGGATACGACGTTGGATCTGAGGAGAATGTCCGCTATGAGCCTTTTCGTATGAATAGAATCAATCGGCTTTCGAGTATTGAGGATGACTATGATGAGGACGATGAGGAAGACGACGACGACGACACTGATTCGGAATACTACTTTCCTACGGATGAGACTGCGGCTGCTTTAACCGCTGACTTCGTATCTTTCATAACCACAAAGTTTGCCTCGCTTCACACGGCTTCCTTGGGCGAGGCTATTTGAATAATGATGACGATCAATGAACGAGAGACGAGTGAAGATAAAGATTACCAGGTTATGCTAGGTATCCGAATCCTCCTTTTCACTCCTTTTCTCTTGGTCTTTGGCATTCTTTCCGCTTTGATGCATGGTCTGGAAGTGTTTGATTGCACTTCTCCGATGTTCATATTTCCATATTGCTACGTGAATTTTAGCCAGCGTATATCGACTTTGGCAATTTTGAAGCTTTGGAACACCATTCACGTGCTCACGTGTAGATGCGCGCGTGACTTATCTTATTCCCATGCAGGTGAATGCAAGGTTCGCATCGAAGCGATTTTCTAGCACTTTCCAAGGTAGAATACCTGAGTGGTGATGCTAATGATGCAAACACGGGTCATCTTCAATGCACTGATTAGATGTGGATCATTGCAAGGGGTATGTGATGTCATCGAGGCAAACCATTGAAGTTTTAGAAAAGCGGGGATCGCAATGTTTTGCTTGGCTCAGTCGGAGGGATTTAATGTTGATTAGGCACTGATAGGTAATTGGGCACTGCTCTTTCTCACCATTTTCCCCCTGCTCTTTCGGATTTCGCAGACATCAAATTCAACGACGTCACCAATAGAAAGAACATCACCATCATCACGATATAGAGTACCTAGGTACATAGCAATCCAGGCAACCATGGCATCGGTATCGCGACCGAATCTCCACCTCCAACAAGAAGTCTTTGATCAAATCTGCGGGTTTCATGGGGATGACTACGCACCTTTGGTGTGTGTGTCGGAATGTTTCGAGGGGATGGAGGGAGGGTGTTGAAGGGTTTTTTGCCGAGAGCTATCTTAGGGGAATGGTGGTGAGGTTTGAGGGGTGGGGGGTGGAGAACTCGGTGGGCTTGAGGGGTTATGGGTTTGAGGGGTTTGAGGAGGGTGGGGAAGTTGTAGTATTTAAAGAAAAGGGGGGTGAAGAGGCCGAGGAGGCCGAGGGCAAGGAGGGTGAGGAGGGCGAAGATGGCAAGAGCTAGGGCAAGGGCGAAGGTCATGCCGATGAAGATACCTGGGAAAACGTGGACTCGGGCGAAGACGAACAAGAGGATTCTAAAGCCTCGATTCAAGAGAGAAAAAAACAAACACTAGATCTATTGATTCAGAGGTACTTTGGGAAAGAAGGGGAGAAAGGGAGGTTCGAACTCCCGCCTTGAGTCCTTGAGATTGATGGGATAATCAATGATACCGAGCTACCGGGACTCAGCATTGATGATCAGAGGGTTATCAGGTTCAGGTGGAGGGAAATGTTTCAATGTTTCGTTAGGGAGCAGGGGTTTATACAGAGGATTGATTTGGAAGAAGCCGTAAGTGGCCGTTCCCTTCCTTGACTTTAGCCACACTCCACTAACTCTCCCACAGAAAGCCAAAGCCAGAAACCCGGGTCTTTCACAAACTACCTTAGGCTTATTCCGTATATACATGGACCCTACAGAATTACGACAAGTCCAACAAGACTCGTGGCAGAAGATTTGGAGACGAAGGATCTTGAAATGGGATCCGGAGTTTGATTTTAAGAGCATGGAGAATCATAAAGCGGAAGAGGAGAGGTTGTATGTTATGAGGGAGTCGTGTATGGTGCCGATGAGGTTCCTGAGAAAACCTATTTGGAGCTGTTGAGGGCTTCGGAGGAGAAGTGGGATAATGACGATGATGGGAGTGGGGATGAGGTGGATGATTACGATGAAGACGACAATGATTCCAGAGCTCCTACCCTTTCGCTTTCTTCCATCCTCGGGAATACTGCTTTTGAGGATGATATCGACGCGTATCTTGTGATGGATAGGGAGTTGAATTCTGACGATGAGTGGGAGATGAGTAATGGTGGGGATTTTGGGGGGTGATTTTGGGGATGATTTCGGGGATGATTTCTTTGATCATTTACCTAGTGAGAAGGCTGTTAGATGGGGGTTGTATTAATTGGGTGGATATTCTTTCTGAATAAGGGATTTTTTTCTTTGCTGTTTAAGATTGGTTTTTGGTGTTGATACTTGGCCTTCCATCATCCCAATCTATTCACTAACGAACCACCCCATTAGATATCTATTTCCCACCACCTAATTCATCCCACGCCTCCTCCCGCGGTCTCAAAACCAAATACGGCCCATCATGACTAGACACAAACACATCATACAACTGAAACTCATCTTCCCTCTCCCGCCCCTCACCCAATTTCAACCCACCACCCCCAATCCCATTCATCGTTCCTTCCGGCCTCTCAATATCAAAATACCATAATACCTTCGCTATAACTAGACTAGCTTCCATATACACCATCGCCTTCCCGGCACAACCTCTCGCACCAGAGGAGAAAGGCGTGAACGCATCGTTCATAGCTTTCTTAGCTAATCTAGTCTCTTCTGATTCGGTATCAGGTGCCTGCCATCGCTCCGGTTTGAATTTAAATGGATCGGGGAAATACTTGGGGTTGTGGTGGATCGTGTAGATGTTTACGCCTACTAATGTTCCCGGTGGAATCACATGTTCATCGATAACAAGTGGTTCTTTATCCCCTGATGATAGTTCTCTCCACAAGGTCCCAGGAACCGGAGGCGAGAGTCGTAGTGCCTCATCAAAGCAAGCTCTGAGATACGAACACCCAGCCAGTTCCGGGCCACTTTGAATCTCACTGCCCGTTTTGAAAGTCGATCGGATCTCCTTAACAAGCCCTTCATACGCATCCGGGTACCTGGAAAGGTAGAAAAACAGCGCCGAAAGCGCCGTAGCGATAGTATCACCACCTACGTTCTAATCAGCACTTCTCTAATTCATGTGAAATAGAGGGAGAGAAACCAACCTGCCGACAAAAAGAACACAGACTCCCCAACCACCTCCTCAATACTGGTATCCCTCCCCGTCATCGGATTCTTCGACTTCACCATCATCGAAAAAAAGTCATCTTTATAATGCTCCCCCCTCTTCAACCTCCTCCCGACTAACTCTTTAACAACTCCAAAAAACGGATTCCCCTGCATCAACCCCAACCCCACAAGCGGAACATCAACCCCAAAGTACTTCACCATCGGCATCTGAATATGCACATTATTACGCCAATTCCCCAGCTTCAACCAATCCAACATGAACCTATATTTCCCCTCCTTCTGCAGATCTAACGTTTCTCCGAAGCCAAGGTCAGATACTATATCTAGGCCTAGACGTTTGGTTTTCTCGGTCATGTTGATGGTATTAAAGGATTTACTGGATTGGAGGAGTTGGTGCAGGAAAACGGTGATGTGGGAACTCATTATGGGTGCGAATGATCGCATGTAGCGTTCGGAGACGGCTTTACCGATGATTTGGCGTTTGTGTCTGTGCAGGCGCTTGTCGAGGACGTTGAAGAGGTTGAAGATTTCGGGACCGTTGAATTGGGTTACGAGGTAGTTTTTTGTTTTGAGAAGTCTTTCGTTATGGTAAATTTCTTTTTAAGTCAGATACAAGGTTTACATATACGTGGAATCTTCAGTACCTTGCAGTGCGGTAGCGGAATTGAAGACGAGTTTGTTTGGTCCTTGGCGAATTACATCTCCTAATACCGAAGTTTAGTTTGGGGGGATCATGAGGAAGGTGCTTGCAGGTTCTTACCGTATTTTTGGTGATCTGAATATGTGGCTAGGTGGAGGCGGAGGCGAATGGAGTGGTAGACTCCATACCAGTCGGTGATCTTGGCGATGAAAGGGCCGGGGTATTTGTGGAGTGGGTGGAGTAAGATGCGATAGCTGTAGACTATGATGCACTGGATTGAATATCGAATTAGCGGATAGCATATAGTCAATAACCATAGGGAACCAACTCGAAATACAAATGCCCAAGCTGCATATTTCGCAGTGACGAAAATGAATCCCAAGACATCCATTTTCGATAGATGTCTCAGACAAACTATTCAGCAATTCTGATGCAGGAAGGAATGAGATAGTTCTAAAACTTTACAACGGTGGAACTAGTTATTAAATACATTCCAATCCCCCATACCAAGAACCCGATTACTTCGAGAACATAACCTAATCCGGCTAAAGGGCATCGTTGTCAGCAATCAGTTGTAGTTATCATAGATCGGCTTACACTAAGCCAATTCCAATACTTACCGGGAGTTTGTGTTACATTAGATACGCGACTTCCAACCGAAAATAGTTATAATCGGGTATAGACGTGGACCTGGTTTACGCCGATTCGTTTATGCATTGTTAAGCGCCGGATGATTGGGGAACGGCGTGGTAAAGCAAGATGTAAGATTCTGGTACACGGTTCGGATAGCAATACGCGTATCTGTAAAGAAAAGGCAACGTTCCACCAACTCCAGGTTATTGCATTTGAATCCAATGTCGCAGAGGCCTAGCTTCCGCGAAATGAATCGTGGACGTTTCTAAGTCCACCCTAATATTGGCTGAGCTTGATAACCGAAACTGCATAAAAATTTATAAATAGTGAGTATACAACAAGCCATTAAGATCCATTCATATTCATCAAACAAAGTAAATCAACACCTCTTCCAAACTTGACGCTAGTTACTAATCAATCTTTGATGACTCAAGAATCATTTCTATCTCCTTCATCGGTGTCGCCAGGTCATATTCCCCGCGCTCTCTCTGATCATTCGCGATCACCAAGGTCACACCATCCTCATCGAGCTTAGCATCTGCAAAGACAGTAGTTGGGTTCACCTCAAATTCCTTAAGGTTATCTAGCGATGGATCCACGGGCTTTAGTGGTGGGCGCCTGGCCGCTGCCTGCCGTTTGATCCAGTCACTGACTCCACTAACCATATTCGTGAGATCATGATCACTACTTTCACTCATGCTAGCGCTGGCACGAGGCTCAGATGAAGTAGTCGAAAGGGCAGAGCGCTTTTGACGAAGAGATTCACGGAGAGACTGGCGCCTCGTGGCTGCTCTGCGATGGTCTGATTCAGGAGACGGGGAAACTGGTACATGCCACTCATTAACCAAGGCTTCAGAAGTGAGAGGTGAGTGGTACACTATACTTACCAGGTTTTTTGACAGTTTCTGTCTCGCTTACACTCCTAGGAAATCCACTGATCGGATAAGCTGTCGACATAGCATCTGTGAGCTGGAGGTCAATAGCAACGATTCCCAACTGTGGGGACAACTCTATAGTGATTGGTCCGACGTCAAAATAGCCGCGTTTCGTTGTGTTTTCGATGACCTCAGGCGTAATTATGATGTGCTGTTCTGCCTGAAAGGATTTGATTTCATATATCCTGAAGAATGGTTGGAATTGGTGATGCTGATGTCTTTCCACAAAGCGACCGAAACTTCGAAGATACTCGGAGTTTGAAGAGAACCTGCAGCGGATGGTCCCTGGGGTTTATTAGTGTAAACTTCTAGGATGTACAGGCATATTGTGCATCGATACCTTCGACTACAAAGTGACCGTCTATTTCCTTTAGCGGACTCGTCTTCTCGAAATAAAAACAACTCGCCATTAGACGGTCAGCTACCTGAAGAATCTTCCGTTTCATAATAGGACGATCAAGCAATTCCCTAACTTCATCCTCCAGCCTTGTAGTTTGCGTCTTATCATCCATCTTAGGCACGGAGATATTATGTTTTGGGTTTAGACGCTCATAGCGATGCTCATGTACGGAGGTTGTTGGCCCGATGACATCGTTCCGAAAATTCTTCCACATCTGTTCAGAATCAAGGATGTTATCGACCCTATTGAATAGAACATTCAGCCAGTCTTTGACTTCAGGAAATGCCCACAGAGCTGAAAATGAGCGATGTCGTTCTTCAACGTTTTGCTTGCGATCAATATTCCTGCCGTCAAATCTTCGTCGGTCATACCGATTGTGGTCGACTGAGCCTTTAGTATTGCGTCCATTATGACCAGTTCCGATTGAAAGAAGTATATCAGGATGACATTCTTCAACGTCGGGCCAGAGCAATTTACTCTCGTAATTGGCAATCCGGACCGGATTATTGTGGAACAATGCTCCATCCAAATAGCCTTCCTTCGTCCGAGGGTTAACGAAAGGTTTAAAAAAGGTAGGAGCCGCTGATGTAGCTCTGGCGCTGTAGAATATGCAGTTAGTAAGAATATCATAGTTCAAGGTATGTTAAGGTGCGTCTTACGCTTCCCAAATTAAAAGCTCATTTGCGGGATCGTCAGGGCGCTCCATGCGATAGTTCACTTAGTCATGTTAGAAAGGTTCATTCCAATGGGTGAATGGCTTACCATCTTCATCTTCGGCACGGTTATAATTGGTGAGAATGACTGCCTGTTCTCCTGTTTCACTGGAGCATGTCACGGCGACCTTTCGGGTATAACCGTTCTTATGGGCGCCGCCAAACACAGGCTCGTGCGTGAAATGCGTTTTGAGAGCCTCCTCTAAAGGTCTCGTCTTATACCTTCTTTGGCCAATCTTCATCCCACCTAACTTTGGAGTGAAGGCCTGATCAACCAAACTCTTGAAATATGCGTGGCATCTACTAACGGACCAATTTTCCACGCCTAGGCCTAGTGCAACTATTCCTCCAGTACTTACAGCCAGTGACGTTAGCTAGGATTCAAGCAGAAGTTCAAAAAGAAAAACAGGGCCTTTCGAAGCCAAATAATTTAAACTAATGTACTAACCTAGTCCCGACAATCAAGTCGAAAAATTCTTGAATTGGGATGCGCCCCCCTAAAGCTTTCTCGATGTTCCGTAACACCTCTAATATGACAATGCCGCGTATACCACCACTTGACAAAGCAGTTAGTGTGGATCCCAGCCAAGAGGAGGAGGATTCCCATACCCATCTAAAGATAAAATTCGAACACCGGCCAAAGGAGGCTTAAAATATATTTGCCATGGGTTTGGAAATGATGTCTGTTCTTCATGTAGAGGACATGAAGCCAGTTCATATAGGCCCGGTGTGTCTGACTGAACCTGGCCATATCCCTTGACGCATGGTGTGCATATAACGTGGCCACAGGGGAGTGGATGCTCCGCAATCTCTCTCAGACAGCAAAAACAGGCAGAATGGCTGATGAAATTATGCGCTCCACCAAGATTCCGGTAGAACGATCTAATATTGGCTTGATGCAACTTAGTTGTTACAAGGAGCTCGGTTGTCAGAGAGTTATGGGACGTGTGTTCTTCGACTTCACGCCAAAAGTTTGATAGATGTCCTCGAAGCGACTTTAGCCAATCTTCTTCATACGTTTCCAGGCTGAAGTCAGACTGATAAGATCCGGCTCCAATTATACTGCCTCGGATGTTTTGGTGTCCTTTCGTGTGGCGTTCTCTTACGTTGACGCATCGACCTCGTCTGGGCGAGAAAAAAGAACAAGGCCAAAATATAGCACAAAAGTCTTCAAGAGCAGTGTCGCAATAGGCAATATATCTCTTCTCGAGCAGGTAATCAGGATTTCCTAAATGCAAGGTCAGGTAGGTATTGAGAGTGGGTGAATGATCTAACAGCACACCCAAAGCATGCTCATCAACAGTACTAGGATATTGGGTTGGTGACGTTCCTAGTCTCGAAGAGGGTAAAGTCTTTCAAGCTAAGAAGTGTCGGACTATATTATATATCTTGAAGGCAATATAGTTTCTCGCTATGCATCAAAATATACAACCCTCTTCGTAACCAATTGACAATAAGGTGCACCCGGACAAGTTTGTAAGAACTGTAGTTGTGCTATTGAAGGAAGACTGAAGACATACCTTTGAAATTTTGACGTTCACAGTCCAGCAGAATACAGGACGCAACCATGAAACTAAGTTTCTCGAAAATGTCGCGGGGGTGGGTGAACTTTTTGGTGTCTTTGATTGCGACTGCAAGTTTCAATATGTTCCCTCCGAAGTCCAATGGTATGGGATTTATACGGAATGCGACATCCATGAAGTTGAAAGGTGTGTGAAGATCATGAACAAAGTGATCGAATGCAGATTGTAGATAGGTGTTGAGCTCTTCGGCATTTGATAACATTCGAGATCTGCGTTTCGCAGAGAGTGAATCCTTACATCGACTGGTGAGAACTCCGTAGAGCTTGTTGATTTGCTCATCTATTTTCATATATCTTCCCTTATTGACTGGTATTCTTACGACAGTGACAGAAGAATAGTAACATTCAAGAAGGTCTTTCATGGTAGAAACCTTCTTGCCACGGGTGATCCAGTATTCGGCTTGGCGTTTATATTCATAATTTCGTTCGATCGCTTCCGCTACTGATGACATGAGCGCTTCTGTTGCATACACAGGATCCCATTCCTTTTGGTCGACTTCTAGCTCGGAAGCATTGAGTGCGATGACTGCATGCGGAAGGGTGGGTTGATTGAGTGACTTTTCCATGGAGGTAGATGCCCATTCAAGAAGCTTAGAAAGCACTGTGGACTCGAAGGTCCTAGAAAAGATGATTGCAGATTAGACTACTAGACAAACGAGAGAAGCACAAGAGCTCACTAGCTAAGATATGCTCTATCCATTAAGGGTCAACGAGAGATGAGCTTACTTTGGGTTACGGAGAACAAATACGACGACGTCCGAAAACGTATATAGAAGACGTGGATATAATTCTGTGACGGCGTATTGTCGTTTCTCCTTCTCTGGAGAATCTGCCCATGTTATATTGCGTCGAGTCCCACGTGCTACCTTCGCCATCTTCTGTAATTTCCCGCGTTCCTGGCTGGGGTGCTTCGATAATGTCGATGCGGAAGAGCGATATTGGGCGCTCATTGGAATGTTTTCGCCGCCTTCTAGACCTTCACAATCGGCGTATAGTAATGGAAGCTCTTTAGTGTAAGATTTAGGATCACCATACAAGTGAACATCACCTGAGGTGGGTGTATTCACATTTCGAGATGATCCAACAACGGGCGATGCGAATGCTGATGGGTGATGGGGATTTGTTTGCCGCTCCTGCTGGTCAATAAGCATCTTGATCAATGTGCTCTTCCCCGCACCCGTTTGTCCTATGAAAGATATGAGTAATGGATACCGGAGCTTTGATGAACCGGTTGTGCTATTGGCGATGATGGTTGCATATCGGCCATAATCTTGGAACATGGGCTTCCGAGCGTCGTCTCTCTCTATACCAAACCACGTGGTATCTTCGTCCTCCACATGCAATGACCTCTGTATTTCCGGATCTGCAGATGGTGTCAAGATCTTTTGCAGTCTTTTGACTATGCTCGGGTTCGCCTTTTCATGTGGAAGACCGTCTGGTCCAGCACGCCCTGGCTTGTGTGGACCTTGTTTTCCCCAGCAGATGTCGCAAAAGTCCATACCACAGTAAGCGCAGCTCCATATTTGCAGTTCTTGTAACTCGCAAGCTTCGCAAGTTCCGACAGATATGTTCTTGGATGTAATAGGGGGCTCTGAAAGATCGGTGAAAGCAGCTATCGCTTCAGTCGAAGAAGTCCCTTTCGCAGTGGATATAGCGCGCCTAGGATGAGCCGCAGCAGTGACCTTTCTCACTGGAATTTTGGGTAATGGCCTATTCGACAGGGCATCGGATGGGCTCCTGCTGAACATAATTAGACGTTCAAAATCCTCACAGAGGATAGACTGCAGTTGCACAAAATGGAAAGAGCGGTAAGTTTACGTTACTTGTAAGGCTAGAAGGTCCCCAGCAATTTAAATAAAATATTGCCTAGTAGGCTGGAAACTAGCCACCCTGGTCTTTGCTGCTCTCCCATCCAGTTGGTGGGGTCTACAATGACAGCCAAGCTTCTTAGAGAAATATTGTGCGAGTCTGAAGATGAAACCTACAGAGATCATTGGCTATGAGACGCAATTATATGCGCCTCAGTGCTCCGAGACAAATATTGGATTCCGAAGGCTGAGAAAAAGCAACCTAAATGGTCATGCCCCACTTTTAGGATATATTGAATGATACGATGAGTAAGCCTAGAGTGGACAAAAATAAATAAATTCAGGCTGCAAGGCTGAATCTCAGCCTTGGTCTCGGCTCAAAGATCGGTCTATAATCTGGCCCAGTAGTAAACGAGGGGTAAAAAGTAAGAACGAAAGGTTAACACCCAGCCTTGCATTAAAGGGGGTGTCACAAGATACACAGCGGTAAAATTTGTGAGTTATTGGATATCTCGGTCGCCGGATCTCAAGCGTCTCAAATTGACTTCCGCTCTACGAATATCCATCTAAGGAATAGGAACGGCGGTAATCGTAACGTAAAGCTTAATCCAATAATATTCTTCACGTATCGAGCTCCCATATTTCCATGCTCGAGCGTTTAGGTCATCTCTGCCTCGATACACTCTCGGAATCTTCTCATCACAGCCATTTGAACATACATTTCGAGTAGGTTGATCCTATTTTGTCCATACGCATTGAAATATACATCAACATTCAGTTCCTCAATGACTTCCGATCGTATTATGTTAAGATCCGTTTCGGAAAGTTCAGTCATGAATGAGGACGTGGAGCGGGAAAGAGCCTCGTTTAGATCATCATAGAGGGTCTCGGATAAAAACTTCTTTCGTTCTTGAGAAAGGCTTCGCCAATCACCCTTCGTCGCGTTAGTTATGCTGGGAATTATAGGGGAGTAGGGGAATACTTACGAATATGCAAGTAAGTAGAACTATTCCAGCCATGATGACAGGCAGAACGAATGTCTTTTGTGTGGCCTGTGCTACGATTGCTTGAGTGGGTTCGGATACCGTATCATTGGACAAGGGTGAATGCAAGTCATCTAATAACGGTTGCGTAACCTGTAGGAAGAGATACCGAGCGTAGCTGACCAGTACCGCACCTCCAATAGCGACATATAGAAATGGCGTTGAAACTGGAACAATTAACACAATGGGGTGTGAGAGAATTTGATACCACTTACTTGAAGAAATTTCATCCAATGGGGATGATATTCTATTAAGGAAGATGGATAGGACAGTCATTGCTGTTCCGGCACCAGCGCCAGTAACCATACAGTACAATGCATAACTTGAGAAGACTGTCTTCTCCGTTGATGTCATAAGTAAGCATGAACCCGTAAGGAACAAAATGACCGATATGAGCAACATTTCGCGATGAAGCCTGAACGTGTAGATCCTAGGAATGTAAATAGCAACCTGGAATCTCCTTGGAATAAAAGTGAGTGAAATCCAGGCCATTACTGCAGATGTCGAAAATGCAAGACAGTATGCAAGCATAATTACTCCTACGGCATTGATACTCGTATCTCTAGTACCCTGATGTTTGTTGTATTAGTGTAGTCCTAGGATATGATTAGAAGGAATAGATGACATACGCGGATATATATGGGAAAATGGTAAAGATGTCTAAATTAATCGATTAGCTTTGAGATGACCGCTAATGGATCGTTACTTACATGAAGATCCCGCTAGCAATTCCGGAGGTACAAATTGAGCAAAAAAGTATTTGCCTGCGAAGTATCTGTTGCCTAGGACGGAACATGGAAGAAATTATATCTCCCAAACTGTAGGAACTTTGGAGAATGAAACCTATAAGAAGAATAATTCCTAGGATAAGCAATATAAGTGTTTTTGAGTCTTGACCATTGAGATGGGTTGCGCCGTAATGAAAAGCTATAATCCAGAAAGTTCCGCCACCGCAGAGAAGGATGACAGAACAGGCGTCTCTAAAAGTTATTCTGCGTCCATCCTGGATGGTGAGTCTTGCGCGGCGCATCAATCGGAGGGTAGCTTGTTTAAAATTCCGGAAACTATGGCGTTTTTCGTCCCGAGATAGGTATTTCCGGATGCGATGCCTTTTGGACATTATCCAAAGGAAAGCAAGAATGCTAAGCATGACTATTGCTAGGTCTAAAGCAAATACTTGTGCCTAATTGATAGGTCAGTCTTCATCCTGGATTACGGAGGTCATATCTTTTAATGCAAATGCCCGGCCTATGCTATACACTTATGAGAGCGAACTCTTTCAAAAGGATGGGCTCACTTCTACACATTGAAGAGAATATGCGGTGAGTCCCACCCTGTACGCTGAAGAGAGTGCACCTCTTTAGGCTATGGTGGCTTTACATCCAAAAATACGAGCTTCTTCGTAGACTTGAATAATGCATTACTCACTATAAAAGGCCTATCAAGAACAGAGTGTTAGTGCGATGATATAAAAGATCTTCTGGAGCCACGTACCTTTTAGAGCGTCCGAACGGGACAGTAATGCACCCCAAAATTGGACCGACGCCAAATCCCAGAAGAAGGAATAGTATTTGTATAACACGGACTTTGCGAGAGATATTGTACCCTAAAGAAGCTTGGATGAGAGCAGCAATTGCAATACCAGTCAAAATTCGCCCAACGATTAGCATGGGGGTAGATGAGCCCGCAATGCACAAAAGAAGCCCCACTGGTCAAAGTTAATTTCAAGTTCAATGCCGAGCTTTCAAATTCGCTTGCCTGCATAGGTAAAAATACCGCACAATGTGCAAATTTTTGGGGTCAACCTGCACGATCTAATGATGATACCAGTGACTGCCCAGGCCAAGAAGGAAGCCGATGCGCAGCTCCCGGCATCTTCTATAACCCCGATATCATTCAGGACTCTGGATATACCTATTGCTAGTATGATGTCAGCGGTCTATGGTTTCGAAAAATGTTGATAGCCAGAACTCACCAAATATCGATTGATCCAATCCAATCTTCAAGATGTTGTATTGTTAGTATGCATGGACAAATTTGGAATTGAGTGACGTACTATAAAGCTTATGTCCCATATGCAGATATGAAGAAGGGTCAATAAGAAACTCTGCGATCCTTTGTATTGGCCGGGCTTTGAGCCAAATAAATCCAATGACTCCTTATACGTCAAGTCTGATTGATTTGGCGGGGAACTAGGTGGCCAGGAGATGGGTAGAAGCTCGAACTCGGGATGAAGTTCCGCACGATTAGTTGCTTCATTTGACAACGGCAGTGAAACAAGCGGAATAAATGCTTCTTCAGATGTTTCAAATTCGTCGTGAAGCCTGTGTTCGCGCACAGGCTCTTCCTGAATGGTAGTTGGTTGAGCTAACCTTGCTGAAGTTTCTTGGAGGCGGTTGAAGGTGGATTGGATTTCCTTCGTGGTTAAGATATTAACACTTGATGCGTTGAGTTCCGTAGCTATGTCTGTTAATATGGTCGTCATTGGAACCATGTAAACCCACGGGACCGCTCCCCGACCCGCAATTATATGGCCACAGACTTTTCCATCTTGGATAACCCAAGACCCAGAATCGCCGGCAACTAGAAGAATTATTAGCTTACATCCCAAGTCTCTAGCAATGGATGAAGTGAAATGTGCTACCCTTACCCAGCGGATGGTTTAGAATTATTTGACGGGCATCGACAACAGAACCTCCCAGACGTAGGTGCACTGGGTACTCGCTTAGAACCCCACGGAGCATTCCACTTACCCCAGCATTTACCCAAACATTGTGATTTCGTACTTCAGATAAGGAGATAGCAGAGTCTATTTCAAGTATACCTTCGGTTTCCGGTATCAAGATATGATTTGGTTGCCAGTGTTGATGGTCAGTAAGTTCAATCAAGGCCCAATCGCAACTCATCTGACACCCTTCCATAGAGTCAGAAATTCCCAACGAACGTTGATGTCTCTTTGTATCACTGACATGGTATACTGATCCAATGCTCGTCGCATTCCAGGATAATGGCTCATTTCGTCGAGTTGTATGATGTAGACGATCGTAATCTACTGATAAAAGGCTTTGCTTTTCGCATTCTTCTTCGCTACTTGGGGCGTCTCTGCTGAAATCCAAATTTTCGTCGTGTGGATCTATGAATATGAATGGTGACTCTGAACCGGAGTCCTCGCTATTTGACACGTCATCGCTATCGCTATCGTCGTTATGGTCCGAGAGAAGATGTTCAGTGTTTGACGAACCGTGCAGAGGAGAACAATCGAATACATGGCCAGCTGTCAACCCATATGGAGTGCCGTCTATTAGAATAAGGCCACCAAGTGTGAAAGTAGCCTGCGTTTTGAGGGGTGCAGACTGCTGGGCTTCTGCTAGAATGCCACATAAACTTGATGAATGTTCTGGAATCAGGACCCGGACGGTGTGGCCATTGACTGCATCGCCACCTTTCCCGAACTTTTGGATATTATCCACTACAATCATGCAGTGGTACTTGTAATCCGCTATCCATTTTTGGCGCTTAAAGATTCTCCGCAGCTCTTTCTTGTTTGATTCACTGCAACACACAACTACAATCGTTGGTTTAAGATTCAATCTCGATGGACCTGCCATCATGAACTCCAGCAACAAGGATCCATCTGAGTCGCCCTTAGCTTGGAATGTATGCCGCAAGGTATCCTCAAGGCGTAATTTTATTTCATTCCAAACAGCCAAATGTCTTTGATCCATCTTCAGTGTAGGCGCCGCAAAAGCGCCTTTTTCGAGTTCAATGATTGACTGACCACGATTTTGTACGTCTACTTCGGTCCAGGAAGATCGGTCAGATGAACTTGGTGCAAGACTCTCGGGTCGGATTCCTCCGTCTTCAGCCCGACGGTTACTAGTTTCTACGTGAGCTCGCTCGTCACTATGGATTGTGACGTTCTTTTTCGATCCAGGATCAAAGGAAGGAGCTTTTAAGGCAAACAAAGCTTTGAGATCGCCAATAACGCTTGAAGCATTCTTAGCCCTTGGGGCACTTCTCGTGGGTGTAGAAAGCCCCAAATAATCTCTAAGTGAAGGTGCCGGCCTTTCAGGCCGAACGAGCTCCATTGATATCGCTTCGATGAGGTATGTGAATCATTGACAAATAGAAAGTGTGTATGATATCGAGAACAGCCATGGAAAGAAGTTATCGAATTATGGACGGATCCGTACCAGGAGAGTATTACACTCGTTGGGGGTGATTGACAGGGTGATGTATTTGTTCGTTGCATCTACGCCAGCATGGGGCTGTGCTGATGGTCAAGCGAAAATGCTGCACGCCACCTCCTCTTTGTATCTAGAATCAGCCTGGGAGGCCGCCAATAGAAATTACGGGTATGATTTTCACTTGAGTTCGTGCCAGGTTCATTCCTTGCACACTTAAACCTAGCGTGGCGACACATTGAAGAAGAAGCATAGCCTCTAGGTATGTTCAAGGTTCCGTGTGCTGGGTGCATGCATGATGTATTGCGAGGTGGTTGACCGGTGAGTGCAGATCTCAGCTTGCTTCGCTGTCGATTTAAAAATCTCTTGATTGAATGGACCATGCTTCGAGCCTTTCTGTGGGACTTGCCTGAAGATGTGCTCACTTTCGACACGGAATGTGTTACTACAACCGCCCTCTCACGATGCAAAAATCTCCATCTTATCGACTTATTTTGGAGAGAGCGCCGATTTCAATGCCATAGGATCCTATGAAAATTATTTCGCATATTATGAACGAGAACTGAAACGTTTGCGCATTGGGAACATACCGCAATTGTGGATTATCACCGATCTCGCAGCCAAAACCCATGCGGATTTGGTCCAGATTGTCCGAGTAGCGTCTTCCGAAAGATGCAAGAGCAAATCCGCTGTTCTGGAAAAGCTGAGGCCACATTTTCCCGATGCGAGCGGTCGTGCATTGGATCGTTCACTTGACTTGGCGTTGCGACTCTGGATAATGATGAACATCCGCGACGTTGACCTTCCCATCTATGAGCTAAACAAGCCATATGTTCGTTGGGAAGACGATGTCTCACTGGAGGAACTTATCGCATCTCAATTCCTACCATCGAAATGGTCCTTGGAATCTCGAGAGAGTCGCCTTGATCCTTTCTTTACAGCCACAAACATGGTTCGAATCTGTGGTCTAAAGATCGAATGGACAGATAGCCTAGAGAACCATTTGAGATTAGACAGGAGATCGAAAACCCTGTGGATGTACCCATACAAAAATTGTCTTGTTGGCCATCTAAATGCTTCAGGTTCGGAGAAATCTGTAACATCGAGGTCAGTATCCGACTTGTCTGTACTCCATAACTGGCTTACCAACATCTGGTTAGTAAATCTATAATACCGAAGTCTGTACTGCTAGAGACAATATCATCCCTCAATCTATTGTTCCCTCATTGGGACCCGCAAACTCAGGAATTTCTCGAGAAACATGGGCAAAGGTTCCATTGCATAGCGCCATTCGACGGTCCCCGAAGCCTCAATATTCGGGAATTCAGTCATTGGGGAGAGCGTTTGCTTGAACTGTACGAAGAGGTGTTTTTGTCTCCGCCGGTGAGCTGGAGGCAGCTGTGGGCAGATCGACGGAATCCGCATCAATGGTATGCATTCTGGATTGCGTTATTAATCCTTGCTCTTACATTCGTCTCTACTATTGCATCCGTTGTCCAGGCGTGGGCGTCCCTCAAGGGGTTGAATAAATAGGATACAGAGGTACCAGGACGTGTTGGGTTCTTACGGGGCTCAGAAATGCCTACGAGAGTAGAACAATAGATTGACGAGATCAATTAAATAAGACCAAGGCTTAAATGCTAGATCATTGAGGAGTTGATGATGGATGGTGGTGGTCGGTATGTGAAGCGATAGAACAAACATAGGGAGGTGAGGGACATCGGGAGGTCGTTAAATTACACATAAGGCTAACTGAATTGGGGTTGGCGTTCCTCGGGAGCTATCCCCGCATTTCTCGCATTCGACCTTAGGTACCAGCATCATCCATCACGATACTCTTCTCTATCCAAGATAGCTTCTTTTCCATCCACAATGCCATTTCACTTGCTCCAATCCTCAAGAATGAGCCTGGTACATTACCATGACCTCCGAGACGACACTTAAAGCCCGTTGCCTTTGCGGTTCTTCAACGGCCTCCTTCACCCTTCCAACCAGCTCGCTGCCACTTCCAACTCACCTCTGCCATTGTTCGATATGTCGACACACCCATGGCACACTTTGCGTATTCCACACCCCGATCCCTGATCCTGTTGTCGATCTGAGCTCCTATACCGCCTACCCTTCGTCCGTCAACACCACACGGTACTTCTGTTCCACCTGCGGTACACACATCCTGGATTACTCCAAGGGCGACGCGCAATGGTATATCGCGATCAGCGTTGTGGATGGCCCGGAGAGTCTGTGGAAGTTCACCGAACATCATAATGTGGAGAGCACAAAAGACGGAGGGCTCAGCAGTTGGCTTCGTGGCATAAAGAATGCAGATGGTGAGGCTGATCAAACAATATCCAGCGAGGTCCGGGATAATCGCGGTCAATCCAGTGAGAATACACTTGAGCAAAAGCTCCAAGCTTATTGCCATTGCAGAGGCGTGGAATTCTACATTTCCCGTCCAGTCGAAGGCGTGATAGCTACACTTCCTAGCAGCCTCCGACCTTCCAACCCAAAACGGTGGTATGCTCTCAATGACGTTTGCAATACCTGTCGTCTTATTTCTGGTTGCGCCGTTGTTCAGTGGGCTTTCCCTATACTTGACCACATAACCTTGGCAGATGGAACGCCTTACCGTACTCTATTTGGGACGCTGAAAGAATACAAAAGCTCGGAAGAAGTCACAAGAACATTTTGTGGAAGATGTGGAGCTATTTGCACTTATTACGTCAATGAGCGACCGAACATGGTTGATGTGGCAGTAGGACTCCTAGACGCAAGGAGTGGAGTAAGAGCGGAGGATTGGCTTGAATGGCGAACGCATAAATTGGCATTCGAAGAGGATGCAATATTTCCGGCTCTTTTGAAGAGTCTCAAAGCTGGATTGGCGGATTCCGCCCAAAACGCGACTTAGAATTGCTTCATCGAGGAATTAAGGTAAGCTTCGCTCTCCATCTCAGCATAGTTCATGAAATGGATCATTCGAAGATGTGAGCTATGGTTTGATCATATTTCCTACATTCCGTTAGCCCAGGTGCTTGAAACACTATTATCATCTTGGCATACACTTCTCACTCGTATTTCTCGAAACCACAATAAACAAATGCTTCGCTTGCTTGCATCAAGTAATGATCCCGGTTTGTCGCAATTCAGTCTACCCACCATGAGTCCCTACCACGTGATCTACATCAACATCACGACGCAGTTCTCCAGATGTTTGAATATTCCTTCTACCTAGCTACAAGGCCACATAAAATGAAAAATATCAATGCTATCATCTACCGCACCCCACATAACCCAAAACATGACGTCCCCACACCACGACACTAGTTCCCGCGGTGGCGCAACCAACGTCGTACTATGACGGCATCCTCGGACCTTGATATAAAGCTCGCCACATTCACCTCCAAGCGCATCATACGGCATTCCTTAAAACAATCAAGCCTTACCACCTCACATTTCAATCACCAAGGAACATTTACAGGATACCTTTGTATTACACTTATTCCTATAACTTATATCCAAGACCTATACCAAGAATCTATACCACCGTCAAAATGGTCAAAGTCCTCGAAAACCGGGTCATAGACCTCGACATCATGCCCGGCACAAAAGAACACCAAGAAGCTGTGGCACGCGCAAAGTGCGTCTCCCGTTCACCACCCACCAACATCTACTAACTCACCTCCTAGAGCCCTAGCAACAGAATCCCTCCCCAAACAAGACGCCCCATCCTCCTCCACCTCTCCAGGCCCCATCATGACCCAAGAAACCTCCGAAACCGACACCGTCTCAACCAACACAGCCAACGCCCTAGAAAGCATCGGCGCCTCTCTAGGCGGTGCCGTAAAAGGCGTCCTCGACACCACCGGGAATACAGTCGGGACGCTAGGAGATGGGTTAACGGGGACGGTGGTTGGTGTTGGACAGGGGTTGGGGAGTGCGGCTGTTTATTCTGGGAAGGCGTTGGATGGGATGGGGAGGGGGGTTGGGGGGTTGGTTGGGTTGGGCGGGAAGAAGGTGGAGGAGAGTGAGGGGA
>AJFL01000806.1:0-12786 GCA_000467735.1 Rhytidhysteron rufulum CBS 306.38 | reverse complement strand
TCCTACTTTTTTAATAATAACTTAATAATTATATATTATTTTTATTTGAATGTTGGCTTTCCCACACTATTTGCATCTAGTATTACTCCTTGACTACGTAAACTATGCTCTAGATCCGCGTATTGAACGTCCTGTATACTGACACCATCCTTAATTGCCATGTTACAGGCATTAGCACACGCTTGACCAATCGCATAGAATTGGTGTTCAAGGCGCACCGCACCTAAGCGGGGAACCCAGTTGGTCAGTATACAACATAGCTACCATAAGATTGAGTGAGTGCTCACCATATGCAACGTGTGAAGAAGATGGACACGTAACCGTCATTAAGTTTGTAGCCTCGCTCCTTTTCGGGATCAGCGACCGCAGGCTGATCCCAAAAGGCCTCCATCTGTGACCGTCCTTGAAGATAAATCCCTCGTTATGAACCTTGCCTTCCCTTAGTACTCTTCGCACGCTATGTGTATCCGTTGGCCAGAATGCCACTGCGATAGGATCATGAACCTGAGGCTCCTCGCTATCTTGACTGGCGGTGGTTTCCGTCATGATGTAGTCGGCTATCATTCGACGGGCGTCTCGAACGTAAAGCTGTCTAGGAAAGTGATTATTGTCTAGAAATTCGTCTTTGCAGTACCCGAATCTATTCCATTTATCACGGTAGATTTGCTATGTTGCACGTTAGCCTGTAGTGGAAGTGGCTTTGGGTTTTGGGGGGCACGCTTACCGGCACCGCTTGGTCGTGAGTGATGAAATACAACAACCCCTGTGTAAAGGCCTTGGTATGTTCAAGGATCTCTTTTCTTTCTGTATAGGTTGCGAGGGGCCAACCGTCATTCATACCTAACAAATCTGTGGACAGTGCACCCTCGGAGCCGATGAGGTCTGTTTTCTCATTTGGAAGCCTCTTTCGAGGAAAGTAAAACTCGCCACCAGCTGCAAAGAACCTACGATGAAGCTCATAATGTGATTCATTATAACCTGCGGGTTTATGAAATGGAACACGGTTTTCGTCAAGGTCGGTCAGGGGCAGACGGTATGAATATGATTGTAGATGCATATCCCCATCACCGGGCTTACCGAAAGCTTCAGATGAGATCCCAAACAACAATCCACTTGTTTGATCCCCTCGAATAACGTATGGATCTATTGGCACATTGATCTGACGATACGGCGTCTCTGCTCGCACGCCTGCCAAAGACTCACCATACGTGACGGATGACTCTCTGCCAATCACCGTTGTGATTCCAGCCATTGCCAGAAGGTCGCCTTCATATGAGGCTTCAATGAATGTCTAGGTAAGTTCCATCAGGGATTTATTCATGGGATGGAGCATTGCTACAGCTCACCTTTCCGGTCACATTCCGTCCATCTTCCAGTGCAATAGAGGTGATACTACTTCCTTCTTTCTTGACACTTTCCCCCTCGGCCAAAGAACCCTGAACAATTCAATACGAATTCTGAGCGATAATAATCCTATAACGTACCTTGATGATTGTAATGGAGGGTGTTTCATCCAGCCACTCCGCAATCACCTTTTCGGCGACCTTAGGCTCGAACTTCCATACATCAGGATCCTTCAACTTTTTCCTGATCACCTCCTGCAACCTCTCTGTCCGTCCATAGTACTGGCTCAGACGAGTGTGGAATTCCAAATTTAGCCCACCTAGAGTGGTACTGTTTTGGAATTCGGGCTGGTTGTCGATATCAGTGGACCCCAGGCCCTCTACTTGAATCCCGCCTTGCCATGGCAGTCAGACAAGCTGTGTGGTAAATGGTTAAAACACGATAGAGTGAGTATACATACCGATGTGTTGATGCGGCGAAACAAGAGCCACTGAACGGCCAAGTCTTGCGCCTTGGATGGATGCTGCTACCGCGCCTGAGGTTGAGCCATAGACAACAATATCGAAAGTGTTTGATTGGGACATGGGTGAATATGAATATGAATATGAATATGAATGTGAATGTGAATGTGAATGTGAAATTGACCGATTGAGGGTGATTAAGTAAAGCAATGCGATCGGCTTTATGGTGTGGGGGAGTTCGGGTTATTGGCAAATCGATGATGATCGGAAACAGGCTTGCTAGCGTGCCCCGTGGGGTTACTAGGTGCCCATCCCAAGTGCCATCCAGAAAGGTTTAGGGAATCATGGGGAGGTCGAACCGGTTAGTAATACTCCGTACGACTAGCGAAGAAACGATAGCTGCGAAAAGCGGAGAGGGTAATTCGAGTGCGAGCTATTATATAGACGTATATATATATGTCTATTCCACCCGCACTCGCATCCACCCTTCTACACACAGATTATACCTCCCGAGATAACATCACCTGAAGTGAGAAGTGAGAAGCTATGGGTGGTCGAGGGACTGTCTTTGTTAACAAGAATGCCTTCGGGGCTGCAACGCCGCGTCTGTTTTTCGCATGCCTAGTCTACTCTCTGGGGAGCATCTTCTTTGGTAAGTCCTACATCTACGGATCAATGGCCTGTTCGTTTTCCTTGGGCTGACTTGGAACAGGATAGTGAGTTTGACCAGGTATGTGCACCCGCACCTTTGTACAGCACCCTGATATAAGCAAGTGATTCTGCGTCCTTTGGGGGCGTACAAGCCTTCAGTCCCTTCGTCAAGAAGTTCGGAGATTATAGCGAGAGCAAGGGAAAATTTCTCTTGCCAGCAAAAGTGGCTTCGTTGATGAACAGGTAAGTCCATCTCCAAGGGGCGACAGTCCTTTCCGTGTTCACTCCACGCAGTATCCCACTCATTGGCAAGTTCCTCGGCACCGTGGTCGTTGGGCCCTTTATTGAGAGACATGGCCACAAACGGGCCATGTTTGGTACCTGCATAGTCCAGATCGTCGGTGTCGTAATCCAGGCCACAAGCCAGACTGTCGCGCAGTTTACGATGGGGAGGTTACTTATTTACATGGCCGTCGGTTTGGTAGAGAACGTAGTACCGACGTATCAGTCCGAGATCTCGCCTGCTCCATTAAGAGGCTTCTTCGTTGGATCCATCCAGCTGTGTCTCACCATGGGCGCCCTCGTTGCTGGAATCGTAAACGAATTCATGTCCAGAAAGACGACCGACGTAGGCTGGATTGTAGCAACCGGATTACAAGCAGCACCGGCGGTGATCATCTTACTTCTGCTTTGGTTCACGCCGAATTCGCCTCGGTGGTTGGTTTCTAAAGATCGGACAGACGAAGCAATCCAGGTCCTTCGCACCGTCCGAAAGAGACAAGACGTGGAAAGGGGAATATGCGAATTAGAGGTGCAGGCTTTGATGGAAGAAAGCCAAACGACGATGCATAAGGCTCCGTGGAAGGGCCTCTTCACTCCCAAAAACGGACGGCGAACGAGGTACGTGTATTCTGTTTATTAATTACCTAGAATCATGCTGACTTCCGGAAGTATTGCTTGTGGGATCATGTCGTTCCAACAGCTGACTGGTGTGACCTTCAGCTCATCATATGGGCCGACCTTCTATAAGTCGGTTGGGTTGTCAGACATGGCTTTTGCCTACGTAGTAAGTCGGAGGTCAAGGGAGGTAATTTTTGACTGACATGGGCAGGCAATCAACAACGGCATTTCCGTTATTACGGCTATTATAGCGATGATAGCTCTAGATATGTTTGGTAGGCGAACTTTAACATTCCATGGCTGTTGGAGCCAGGCAGCATTCTTGTTCGTCATTGGCGCAGTGGGATCCAAGAGTCACCGGACGACTAGTGATACCAACGGCATGATTGCCTCCTTCATTTTGTATGCAGCTATCCTGCATGCAACACTTGGTCCATCGGCATATGTAACGGCTGCAGAGGTGGGAACAGCGGCCCTGCGAGAAAAGACTATGGCATTTTCAGTAATCCATTCGCTCCATTCTCATAGTCGGGTTTTCTAACAATCTCCAATAGACTGCAGTCAACGTCGTCGTGGGCTTTGTCGTTGTCTTTATCACACCATATCTTTTAGCCGCCCTTGGTGCTAAACTCGGTTACATCTGGGCTGCCTTTGCTATACTGGGAAGTGTATGGACTTGGCTTTTCATGCCAGAATTGAAGGTCTGTATCCATATACGACCGTGAACCGAATCATGCTAAAAATGTCCTTTCCAGGGTCGCACACTCGAAGAAATCGACCAATTATTCGAAGAGAATAGACCGGCATGGAAGTTTAAAGACTTCGTGACCACTGGCCTAAGCCATGAATTATCTGCCCTCGAAAATGGGGATAAGGATACGAAGAAGGTACAAGTTGAGGACATCAATAGTGATGACAACTGAGAATGGAAATATATGTAAACCTGAAAGTCCATGCCATGGATCTGAACCTGAACCCTTGATAAATATTTGATGATCGCGTATTAGGGTAGTGTGGTAGAGTTAACCCTGGTAGAAAGCTAGATTGCAACTGTGTCATCCATGACAGTGGGCACTGCATTTGATGATTGACTAAGTTGGTATCGAACTTTTCCAATTTCTGAGATCGTCGTATTTTGACAAGGGCTAGTTAGCATTGAGGGCTTCGAAGAATTTTGTCTACTCCATGCTTCTCCAGTAGGGCTGTATCCTAATGATGAAGAGAAATATTCTATTCGGAAAGTCAAGGTAAAACATCAAAAATCGCATCTTGCCGGATGAGCTAGAGTTGTAGCTATATCCAAATCAAGAGATCTCCGAAGTGTAATAGCTAGAAAACAAGGGCTGGGTCGGGGTATTATATAGTTTCAGCCGAAGAGATATACCCACCCTCCGATAAATTAGTATACTTACTTGACAATACGTACAAACACACCCTCGCCCGGTCTCTTTAATATGGGATGCCATTGGTCAACAGTTGGAACTGGTCATACTGTTTGGTGGTGTAGCTCCCATGGCTCTTCCTTACAAGCTCCCTCATAAAATCGCTCGCTTCCCTTTCAGTCTTCCCAAGCACAAATCGTTCCCTGAAATGTTGGATTGTTTCAGGCTTGAAGCATGGAAGCCCGCTGTCAAGCATGACCATAACAATATGTGCGAGATGCTCGCAATGTTGACGAGACGCTATGAATGCCTTTACGCAAAGCTCTTCAAACCATCGGTAAGGCTGGGAGGTTGTCGAACCACCCATGACGGCAACCATTTCAGTCGTTAATTTGAAGGGCGCTCTTTCAAACTTAATACCTCCAGGTGCGATGTCAAAGCAGAATCCAAAGTCGATGTGGAGAATATGACCAGCGTCGTCGATCATAATATTGCCGTTGTGGCGATCCTTAAATTGAAGGAGGTAAGATATGACGCTGTAAGCGGCCATGCTTTTGACGAAGTTGTTCCTCGCCTCCTGAAAGCGGATGGATTCTTCACCCCCATATTTTGATACAAAGTAGTCATATAGACCATTCACAGCTTCGCGACCCAACATGTCCCGAGATATTGAGTTTGGCAGAACATCGATGACACCGCATCCAGGGGCGGTGGCTGTAACGCGGTAGGGATATACATAGACATCTAGACCGACGTTGTTGAATATACCGCGAAAAGCAGCAATCATCTGCAGTGCAAGAACGTCCTGTCGACAATCATCACCGACCTTGAAGATGGCTGACTGCCAGACTTCGTAGGTATTTTGTTTGGTAGAGATGCTGCTGTTACTAGCTGTGTCGTCCACATCGCTAGTGTCATGCTTGGTCTTCCTGATTCGGAAGGTGGCCATATAAGGAGCCTTCGCATGACTTTGCAATGGCTTTCCGGATTTTCGGTCGATGCCAATCACTACACCGTCTGGGTTACTTGGAAGATACACTCCGACCTCAACTTGAATCTTGCGCAACTCTTCTTCAATTTTCTGCTTTTTCTCGGGTTTCGGGGCTTTGATAAATGGTCTTAGTTTGCCAGATATTCCTGTGACTTCGTTGAAGAAGGAAAACTCGCGTTCATAAAAAGCTCGATCACTCTTGGCAAAGCTTGATACAAGACTGTCCATGACTTTGTCAAGAGTAGGCTTGACAGGGTCAGGCTGCACATACATGTCAGGCACTATATAGTATGATTGGACGTATTTCACTTACAATTTGCGAGTCTTCATCCTTGTAAGCATTTGCCTTCATGTTCCAGATGATTTGGTGGGCGAAAAGCTGTGAAAATTTTGCAGTCTCAATGATGTACCTCTCGACGTAGCCGAGCACATCGTATCGTAGCGTTTGAACGATTTGGGGAACATAGAAAAATGTTATATCAACCGAATGGCTCTCCAATGCCCTCATCGCATATTGTATAATAAAGGGATGATTTCCATACGCCGGGAGGAAGTACGTCACTGCGGTAATGGGATTTATTGAAGTCCAGTAAAGCAGGTACTAAACGGTTAGCCTACTTTGCCAAGCATCAACAAAAGGGACGGACATACTTTAAGCTGGAAGGAGACATCACCAGGCAGTGAAGTGCCTAGAAGAATCTCAAGTGCATCTGGGTCACCGAGGACTTTATGGGGGAAGTTGAGCAATAGCCATCGTATTTCAGTTAATAACTTTTGTGACTGAAATCGTTGCCCAAGATGGACAGCCAAGGAGGGGTTTTCCGCCCAAGCAGTTTTTAGATAAGCGGAGACGGAATTCTGTATATATTAGCACTTCTACAATGTACATTGAGGAAGAGGGACCCACGTCGGTTAACGTTCTGCTATGCTGGCCGGATGTAAAATGATGTTTTCTGTTGTAGTCAAGCGGGAATAACCACACCATCAATCGGGTCTGTTCATTCGCTAGCAAAAGAGAGAACAAGTCTTGTTTTGGTTTCAGGGATTTCATAGAACCAACTGATGTTGAACCAATCTTTTCGACTAGCTGCAAATAAGACTGGATATCGGAAAGAATGTGGGTCTCTGCTTTGATCTGAAGGCGATTACCGCCAAACGACCATCTATTAATCATTAGCAACAGGATCTGTGAAGGACTAGTATACTAACCTTGGAGGATGGGCGAACCACGAAAGACCAGCAGATAGGATTCGGTCTTTGAGTCTCCACCTTAGGGAATCAGACAAGCTAGTGCTGTGACGCACGACCTTTAGCCCAAGTAAGATCAGGTGAAAGTGTGATTCTCGGGCTAGAGGGTGAGCGACAGTAGAAATCATGGCATCTAACGTGACATGAACTAGCCGATTATAAACCTGCTCGACATCAGGTTTACTAAGACGAGTCGCGTTGAAGTGGCTTGACAAAAATTGCAAAAGTCGGAAATGCGGAGCTATAATGTTGTACACTTGTTGTTGGCGTTTTGTAGTAGTTTCCTTGTCTGATGGAGCGAATTCTTGTTTGATATAGAACGGATCAAGATGTCTAAAAGGCGTTAGATCAGAGCCCTAGCAAGTGTCAAAGGAAGACATACCGCAACGTGTTGCTGAAAAGGCCTCGTTTCCTGTGTATAGTGGTCTCCCATGCTTCGGCAATGGAAACTAAGATGCGCGCTTCCATTCTTGGATTTTCTTTGATTACACTCATCCATAGAGATATTCCCAGCTTAATTGAATGCTTATTGAACACGGCGAATGGGATTCCCACTAGGTGGTGGATGATGGCAGTTTGATCTTCTTTGACTTTGCATAATAGTGCTGCTGCTCGGCGTAAGATGTCTCGTAATTCTGCAATAGACACTTGCTTGTGGTTTAGAGTTCGGCTTTCTAGGTCTGCCAATAATTTGGTGGCATCTTCAATATTACGGTGAAGTATTGACGATCTCTTGCGTTGTAAGGGATCCGCTATTGGAATTAGTATTGCGATTGTATTACGATCGTATTGAGGAACGAACCACTGCTGCCAAATCTTAACCACTCTTCATCTTGGTCATTTAGTCCATCAATGAATCGATATTCTTGGCGCGTGGTATACTGAGCGACGAAGTCTGAAGCCGTATTGACGTTAAGATCCGGTTGTCTGTCGATAGCGCCTATTCTGTACTTAGCCTGCATACACAATATCACAAAAAGAGAAAATTTACCCAATCGCTGATCAGTCGAGGGTATAACAGAGCCCATTTCAAGAGCAAATGAACGGCCCAATGAAACATGGCCATAGGCGCCCTCGTCATCATACTCGGAGAGATATGTCTATTAAAATGTTAGTAATGTGTTAGGTAGAGGGTCGATTGTATGACCTGTAGCAGCCCCTTGATGTCGAGAGGAGCGATATCTAACACTTGAAGCACCCAAGCCTTTGCTCGCTTGTGAAAGTTACTCAAAGTTAAATGACGGAAGTTATAATCATCGGAAAGTTCCACAATAACGTGTTCTCTCACTGAGGTGTACGTGGACTTCCATTCGTATTCATCCGTTTCACCCTCAAGGCAACTAGACCACATAATAGATAGGAGTTCTAGAATTGCGAAAAGAGCAGTCTTTTGACATAAGGTGGATGGTACTTCTCGAATGATGATTTCGGCAGAAGCAATGGCAACTTCCTGGACTCTACCAATACGATGACAGCACCCGGCGAAAATGGTGGCCAGCTGCTGAGCCAAGTATGGGGTCGAGAAGGAATGCAATCTGCCAGTCAAGGTATTGGAGACGTACGTCCTCACCGCCGCGGTCGCGATAGAGAACATGCAGTTACCCATGGCGCTGCTTCGAAGTTTGGGGTCGAGGAAATAGGCCAAGGCTTTGGTACAATCGCCTGCGCTGGCTCGAAGATCCTCGACCAAGTATGCTGTATTCAGGAAGACAGCTTCAGAATAACTAAGTGACTTGATGTCTGCTTCGCATGATGGAAGTAATTCCATCAGGTACTTCTTCTGCTCGATTGCACGCTCTGCGCCCTTTCCGCGCCGCAAGACCGTATTTAGCTCAACATCACTTTCTACTTGCGCAGCGCGTTCCTCAGCAATGAGGGGCTGACTAAAGTACGCAAGGTCTCTCAGCTCATTCAAGTGTTTTTTCCCTAGAGGTGATGTAAGGTTGAAACCATGTACAACCATATTGAACCATGCATCGCGTTGCAGACTTATGATGCTATCTTCATTCTTCCACTGGTCGGTCAAAGAAGCTTTCCTCGAAACTAGCATGGCAAGGGGCCCCAGTAACTGAGCAATCTCTTGAGCAGCCAACTCAGTGTCGGGAAGATGACTGCTGGCGATTTCGTGTGCATCGCCTTTGCTGACAATAGTGTCAAGAAGATGTACAAGGTACAGTTCAAAAAGCGGGGAATCCACTTGAATGTCATTGGATATGTGAAGCCTCGCTTTCATGACCTATTGGTAAGTTAGCAGCGAGGTCATCGTAGCCTTCTGGAGGTACTTACAGCCTCAAGGATTGGTATATCATCCTTCACTAGAGCATCATGGCTAAGCCTAACGTAGAGCTTGAGAAGAGCGCGTAACTCGCCTGCCCCGCAATATATGCCTAAGAGCGCAGTTTCGATGACTATCTTCGCATCTACAGTCCGGTTCACTCGCCCAATCTTTTGGATGAGCATAGATAATGCCAGTGCTGTGATCTTCTCATCTTTGCAGCTCCTGGCTACGGAGACTATCGTTTGAATGACCGTAGAGTATACGTGAGAAGGTTCTTCCACATCACTCGGAGTCAATGATATTGCGCTTCCGGTGGGTTTTTGGTTGTAGACACCAGAATTCTGATGAGGTTTAGTGCCGCCGTTGAAAGCCGGTGAGGGTGTCGCTCGCTCCGTAACAGACGCAGCACTAATGACATTTCCTAAACTGTATAGAGTGGTAATGATGGCATCTTGTGGTAGAAGTTTAAGAACAGAAGCGAGACAGTCAGCCGCAACTGTTGCTGTCCGACTGTCAAATCCTCCTTGGACAATTACTCTGGGCAGGGTGCGACTAAGGCTTGATGCGAGTGAGGGGGATAGAGTTGCTAGAACCGACATAGAATTAAGCACAGTAGACGCTAGAACAGTGTCTGAGATCTGAACGGGGTCGTTTAGTGTACCATCTAACCAGGCCATCAAAAGATCAGAATCTGCAACATCCTCGTCGTATACAGTGCAGCAGAGATAAGTTGTGACCACCTTAGCTTTGACCGCGGATGCCAGTCGTTGCTGCCACGCGGAGCCAATTTTTTGGAGATACTCAAGGTTACTCTCTAGGCGGTCCATCTCTTCGATTGCAATCCTTGTCAGTCCTTCCTGCAGCGAGTCCTCTGCAGCATCTCTGTGAATGTCGTGTTGAAGGCCAGATGTGCAAAGATAGTCGAGAATTGGTGTATCTACCGTTTGTTTGCGTGGTCCTACAAGAAGTGAGGCACAAGCGACAACAAGTTTCATGAAGGCATCGTGGAGAGCTATAGCTCCTAAAGGGCGTCCTATTGCAGCATAATGCTTGGCATATCGTTTCCATTCTTTCAGACTGTGGTGCGAAGAATGTGTACTGCGTACAATCGACAGTGCTGTCTCTGATGCGACCATGAAGTCTTCGGTGAGAGCGCTTTGAATCGACTGTATCAAGCGGAGCCTTTCGAAAGGAGGCCAAAATTGAGCACAGCTCGCTGAAGCATCTAAAAAGCCGAGAAAGGAGATGCTTAAAGTCATGATTCTCGCTAGTTCACCATTGGAAGAATAGTCGACACGATCGTCGTCATTGAAATGATCCGCAGAAACTTGGCTTGAAGCTTCTGCCCATCCCTGTATGTACGCCTCGAGAGTCGACACAGCCTTCGGTTGTAGTTCCGCATGATTTGATCCAATGGAAAGAATCGCAGAGGTCAAGGTGCCGGTCAAAATTTCCCAAGGGGATGGCTCAATGTCGCGGAGGCCAGGAGTAGGGGATATTACTTGAGAAAGGGATTCGGGGAGGTAAGGGGCGAGCTGATTCAAAAGTTGCTCAGCCCGTTCCTGGGACTGCAAGAAGGGGGCAGCTTTGCAGAGGGCAAAAATAACTTCAAGCTCAGGTAGGCGCTGGACACTTTGTCAATACTCGTTTGGTTGTGAGGGTGAACTTGAAGAGCTGCGGCAAACGGGGACGTAAAAGAGATCCCACCATTTGTATTTTGGCAGCATGGGAGGCCGCATGCCCAGAAATAGAGCCGTTGCTTGCATCGCGGGTGCGGTGACATCTCTTATATAGTCTCACGAGATCGGACTGTGCGGAAGGACTCGAAGACGTGTTGGCAGAAAGGAACGCGAGTTTCTCGAGGGCATTTCGGCGGATTCTGGGGTGAGATTAGTAGTTAACTAGGGAAATCAACTATTCAAATACGTACGCTCGCATGGTTGAACAAGTATGCCGTGAGGTATACAGTATCAGCGTGGAAATGCTTAAAAAGATGATCGCAAAGGGATGTCGTCGGTGACGAAATATCCGACCCGCGGTTTAGGGACAACACAACATCCAGGAAGCTGGTCCAAGCGCAATCACGTGACGAAACATACAGAATCTCTGTAGTCGACGAACATTCACCGTGAGTAAAGCAAAATCAGGGTCTCGTGAAGTTTAAAATGGATTTATATAGGGATTAATTTGATCGTTCTCGCTTGAACTGACGAAATCAATGCCGCTAAACTCTAGCACACTCTTCAAATCATTATCATCTCGGACATCTCTCATACCGCATCACCTATCCCACCCAATGACACCTTGCCCTCTTTCTCCACCGTCTGCAAAGTAAAAGCTAAAGTAAAAGCAATAAAAATAAAACAAAGCGAAGCGAAGCGAATACCAAACGCCGCTCAAAGCAAAAGGTTAACAACGTACTCCAATCTAACCGTCCATGCCCCTTTTGTCCGACGGTGACCCTAAAATGCTTACAGCAAGGGTATCTGAACTTTTTGCGCGCCATGCCCAGATTCCATACCAAATCAAGACGTACGCCAGCTCGGATCCGAAGAAGCCCCTAGCCAATGAGACGGATGATTACATGAGTCCTACACCTTTCGGAACGGACGAGAAAAAATAACATAAAAGGAAAAGGAAAAGGAAATTGGGGTTCAAGTAGATAAATGGGCTGTTTTCCAACACCAGCCAGTCTTCAGGCAAAAGCAAGCACCCCGAAGAAAGGCTATCGAAGAGGGTATCAGAACAATGATCAACCCACAAGAACAAAACAAAAACTAAAGCCCGGCAATACTGGGCGAACATTAAAGAAGAAGATAAAACGCAACCATAAAATAGAAAAGACATCCTCCTCCTCTCCCAAGGCATGAAAGACCCGCGAACTTCACGGGGGGAAAACCATGCCTCCTGAAAGCTTACCAAACCGCTTCAACGCATCATCATGAGGATTTAACCAAGTACCAAAACAAAACTTGAAGCGACAGGAACTGGACCAAGTGCTGAATGACTAGGGCCAAAAGAAGAAAGAAGAGAGAAGAAGAGAAGAGAGAGGCACCAAATACTGAAACCATCTAGAGTGTGGAAAATGAAATATCATGAGATCACCGCCTCGAAACGGTTCAAACTTCCCAATCATAGATTCAGTGTCCCACGTCTAGGAAGCTGAAACTCCCACTTCTTCTTCGTCCTGTTCCTTGACCCGCATAATGGCTTGTCGTATTCCGTTAGCATTATGTTTCCGGACTTCAAGGTTGTAATGGCACCATGTAAGAAATAATCCGTTACATGACGATACACCTGCCTTTCACAAGCGTGCAAGGCAATGAAGGGTTACCCTAATAGCCCTCAGGTTTTTTTAGACCTTTTAAAGACGTGCTGCGACCGGTGCCTCCAGCCGTCCAACGTAAGAAGGGCGAAATGGGCTGTTTCTTCTCTCGTCGCGGCACATGATGCTCCATAATAACCATAGGTTGAGGCGGAGGGGGAGGACCGTCAACTACAATAACACCTGGGGGGGGTGGAGGAGGGGGC
>AJFL01000805.1:0-21130 GCA_000467735.1 Rhytidhysteron rufulum CBS 306.38 | reverse complement strand
GCACATCTGCCCCTTCTCGTACACCTCATATCAGGCCGCTTGATTTGAATAGGTAAAGATATGCTCTGCAGAGCGCTAGGTGAGGGTTGAAAGAAGGTGCTGCCGACTTAATCTCTGCCCATACGTCGTCCCTAGTAATGAAATCTCGAACAGTTCTATGAAGGTACTCCACTTTCGAATGAGCAAGTTCTTGCACCTTGTCTGGCTCTAGATCCGGTAGATGTGAATCCTCGTTGACATTCATTCCAGCATCTGATCTGAAATGGATTTTACGGAGTGCATCGAGTAAGGCATCATCCTCTTCTTCATCGTCATCAATATTCGCCCCTGCTATTTCAAGTAGCCCTTTACATCTGCTGTTTAGTCTTCGGCGCATTCGCTCGGATAACGAATAAAGCTCCGGAAGTGTTAACCTTTGTGAAGGGTAGCGAAGCACCTTTTGAGGATCTGGTTCGTCTGCAAAAGCCATGCACAGAAGTGTTGGCGCGTTTCTAGCTGCACGGAAGATTTGAAATAGTTGCGATGCGTGATGGAGATAGAAAGGATCAAGATTGTCAAGCATCTTTCGAAACAATCCTTCTAAGTCTGGTGGAAGATAATCCAGTCTTTCTTGCAAGTCGATAATTCTATCCCCATCTGTAAGGCCAATGAGCAAGGATCGAACAACCAGACTAACCCAAAGAAAGATACCAGACGCCTTTTTGGCAATACTATCTACCAGCTCTTGAGCGAACTGAGGATCCTCTCTAGCAAGTTCCGTGTATCCCGGGTTGCCATCGAAACTAGTAGTGATGTATTGAATGAAATCGTTGTGCGTTAGGTCTTGAAGCATCAAGTTTGGTCCACTTTTGAAAGCATCTTCGAAGACATTCCATGGGCGACTTGAAACACATATTTTGACATTTGGGTAGTTTGCCAATTTCTTGATTAAATTAATGAGTTCGGTGTGGTCCCCATTAAATTCATCAAGGCCATCAATAAGGAAGAAGAATTTTTTTGACGTCCCGATCTCGACAATGCGTTTCATTGCTCGCAGTAAATCCGGCCACTGAAGGGATTCCGGCTTAGTGCCAAAGATTTCGTAGATTCCCCAAAGTTCCGGGAAGGTTGCTACAGATAATTCGGGGCACTGTTCAAGTGATTTTTGAAGTAATGACCGTAGTAGGCCTTCCTGTGACATTTCCATTTTGGTACCAGAGTTCCAGAAAAAGAATGCAGCCGTGACAAGCTTATCCGCGGATGCCCACTGGTGCAAGAATTCCTTTGTTCTGGGATCATGGTGTATAAATTTCATCAAAGTGGACTTTCCAGCCCCAGCTTTGCCAGTGATCCAGTAGAGGCTCTCATCATTACCAAGCCACTCAATGAAGTTTGTCCAGGGTTTGTGATTTTCCTCAGGACTCTTATAGATCCATTCAAAGGTACGTTTGAAAGCATCCGGAATCCGATCTCGTCGGTTTTCTATTTCTGAAAATCGAAGAACTGCACGTATTCGCTTTTGAAATTGGACTACATTGGCGTTGCTATTTTCGAGATCTGCTGGAACTTGAGGGTTTTCGCGAATTGCTCTCATAAGATCCTCCTGCCAACGTTCACTGTAGTTATGTCAGGGTATAGATACATCCATTGGAAAGAATGTCATCAGTCACCTTTCATCGATATGCTTCAGGAACCTTTGACCAACATAATGATTGGTATTGACTAGGCTTGTCATCTGATTGCCTAGATCAACCTGCTGGTCCGCTGACTTTGCAACCTGGTCTCTGTGTATGATGTGCATTAGTCACGTGGTTATGCAACAACCGTATTCCCTAATATAAGAAGTCGCTTTTTATACAACAAACACAGGGATAACGAAATCAGAGACGTACCGAAGAGATACTAGAATATTCATTACGAGTTGTTCTCTAATGCTTTCCATTCGTTCTTGCAAGGCTTCAATCTCCTCACCACTCCAGAGTGTGCGAAGAGCATGCCGAAAACTCTCCCATCGAGTTACTTTGTTCTGTTTAGGTTTGAGTCTGTCCAGTGTCCTTAAGAGCTCTTCCGAGATGCGGCTGCATTCTGTGCATAGTTCTTGTAGTGCTTGCTCGTTTGATGTGAGGGCTTGATTATTCTTAGTAATAGGTCGTGCCAACTCTTTGTTCAATGCCAGTAGGTGTGTCGCAATTGATCTCTTCTCGGAAACCTCTTGTAGCTCTCCAGTCCTAGAGACGTAGATATCACGACTGGTCGTGACCAACTTAGCCGTAAAATCGACGAACTGGACGGCGGCAGCAGCAACTCCCAATGCTGAAACAGGATCCATCTCTTCATATAAAGCAGTATGTCCAAACTCACTTTCCTGTCTTCATGGTGGACTGGGGGGTTATCAAGGTTAAGGATGAGGCTTTGCAGGCAACAGGCATCCATGAGAGCTGAAGTGGCTGTGAGATATAGCGGGGTTGAATCGTATGATGACTAAGATAGGGCGAGGCGTTGTGGAGCGCTGCAACAGGGGTGATGTAGTTCTCTTTTATGGTATTGGTGGTATAACCGAACACAGCTGCTGAAGTGGAGTCCGGATTGCTCCACCTGATGCGATTTCCTTAAAAATTTTATCAGTGACGAATAATTTGTTGATATGTGGCCTACCACGTATATTTACATTGTAACAAATTTACACATAAGACTCTCATACCAAAAAGAGGTCTGATCATATGAGCAATGTAATATTCGTGGCCAGTGGTCGCTACAGCCTTTGGTCCCACACCACGAGGATGACGAGAGAAATATGATGACTGTTTCATGATTCAAGGTGAATATCGACGATGGAGTCGTGGTAGCTATATAAAATTTCATGGAAAGCATGATTGAGTGAATTTAGAATCGACATGTTCACAAAGTTGGCATGCTGAAACTTGCGGAGGTCACGTGCTCCCTACTCCCTTGTACTCAGTCACCTGAATATCCTAAAGCTCATGTCTTGTTTTCGTGAGGCCTTCGTTGTCAAGGATCCCCGTTGGTTTGTCATATTAATTGTACCTCGTGTGTGCCATATCCATGTAAAGGAAAGGACTGGATTGTACGGAGAGGTTTTGATTGTAGACTGGGATATAATATTACCATCAATTAGGTCTTACGCCAAGAATCTTCGATACTAACACACTAGGATTCTTGAATAGGATTAGGTATAAGCCTTAGTTCATTATTCCAATACGGCAGAATACTGCGTAATGTGCATGAGCTTCCGCTAACACTACTATATCCCTGTTAGTGTGCTTCTCCACCAGCCTTTAGAGTAACACGATTATACATGACATCCCATAGTAACTAGGATCGTTAAATGCTTTCTGAATCTCGTTTTTCTCTGCGGGTAAGCTGAGCACCTAGGCCTTTTAGAAGCCTCCTATTACTAACCATGGTGGCACGACTTCGTACGCCTCTTTTGGAAATTTTGACAACCGCATGGAAGTGTCAGGCGCCCTACACTATGCCCCTCAACCTATCCATCCGAGATCCTGAAACAATAACAAGGATTATGCTTACGAGTCGTACCCTATTGGGAATTCCATCTAGGCACCAGCATTATTCGTCGTATAACAAATTATACGTATTTTCCATCAGTCGCGCATATAAGTATTGAAGGAACCGCTGTTCGGACCCCCGCAAGAACAACCATTTTACCTCTCATTACATAGTCATTATAGATCCGTCATTCTTTTATCATGACTAAACCAACTATTGTACTACTTCCCGGGGCTTGGCATAGCCCTGAGATATACGATAGTGTCACTACTATTCTCGATAAATTCGAATACCCAACAGTCAAGCTTCCTCTACCATCTGTTGGCGCCTCACCACCCCACCAAACCCTTGATAACGATGTCAAGGCAATTAGAGATTGCCTTACTGATCTTGTCAATAAGGGGAAGGAGGTGATCCTTGTTGTTCATTCATACAGTGGAGTACCCGGGACCGAAGCCCCTATTGGACTAGGTAGAAAGGAACGAGAAGAAAAGGGTCTCAAGGGAGGTGTCATTAGATTGGTCTACATCATGTCATTCGCCATGCCTGAGGGATTCCAAATAAAGCCTGAAGAGGGACAGATCCCAGACTGGATGAAAGTGGATTACGAGGTAAGATACCATGCGAAATTGGATTTGATATATACTCATCTTTCAACCATGTAGAACGGAATCGCCACCGTTGAACCTGAAGATGCAAAAAGGGTTTTCTACAACGATATCTCCTCCGAAGAGGGCGATAAGTGGACTACGAAACTTACACACCAAAGTATTGGTGTATGGTCAAGTGCGTCCACTTACGCAGCATGGAAATATATTCCATCTACCTATGTGATTGGCACACAGGACAAGTCTACTGTTACACCGCAGGTTGCCGAGCTCATCATAAAAAAGGCTAAGGAATTGCAGCCTAGTGCATTTGATGTAGTGGAGAGATGTAACGCTGGTCATTTGTTGATGATCAGTCGTCCGGAATGGTTGACAGATGTGTTAAGACGCGCAGCAGGAGAGAGCATTTAGTTCTTTACATACCTGTCAGTTGTAGGAGTAATGTACATTGGTCTTGGATCCTTCGTAGTTTAGACCTAACCAAGCAATTTATCCCGTTCTTCACAAATGTCAACTCCAATATGTTAAGTAAACTGTTATGCTCTGTTGACTGAAATAACCAAATGTATCCCATATGAATGTGAGCATACTAACGATTGAATGTTACAAGCTGAGGGAATAAATAGCTAGACTACAGCTACAACAGAAAGTCCCCCATCCGAAGTAACTCGCTTCCGTACCTTAACCTCCAACAGTTTACCCGTCGCCTTAACCAACTCTTCTCCATCACCATTACCATCGCTCTCCCTCACTCCCAGCACCGCCGTAGGAGCAAAAACAAGTGCCTCACCAGTTCTCAAATTGATAATCTTATTGAACGTCTCCTGCCGCTCATGGCCATCTTTGGACATGCGTATATGTAGTTCCAGCGCACGGAACCACTCTGGGCTGGTAAACCGATGAATGACAGTGATAGAGCAGAGTGCAATCAGAGAAGTGGATATGGTGGGTTCTTGAGTCGAAATTATGATTCGAGCGCCGTAATGACGTTGTTGGCGGATTGTGGCGAGAAGGTAGGATGTGAGGTCTTTGGCGCCGGGAACGTCGATCATGTACTGGGGTAGTTTGGTTAAAATGAACATAGGAGAGACCAGGAAGAGAAGGGCTTCAAGAATACGAACCTTATGTGCTTCATCGAGGACAATCATCTTAGCCGCGTTGGTAGACTCCAAATATTTCTTGGTTCCAATCTTGAAGAGAATACATGCTGTGTTCGGGTCTACAAATGGGCAAGACATATCCATGATGGTGATTTCCCCTGGTGTATAGAGCATTTCTTCACTGGAGTCCGTTAGGTCGAGGAATGATTCCAGCAAATCCAATCGTTGTTTCAGAAAGTCGGACTGCGCCCTTGAGAACTCTGGCTTTGCCAATCTCTTTTTGAAATCTAGGTAATCGAATCCCTTTTCACTAGTCGTTGCCATATCTCTAAGAATTTGAATGACTTGTGCGAGATACAAGGGGACGTCCTTCGATTGATCGAATGCCATGAGTGTCAACATGGTACTAATATCGAGAACTTGAGGTTTCAATCTAAATCTCCGCACTGCCACGTTGGGAAGTCTACGATAAAGTTTGCTGAGGTTGAAGAAGTTTGATGGTGGCACTAGAACAGTCACCTTGGGCGCGACTGGATGGTTTGGAAAGTTTATGTGAGCTGCAGCAAGGAATGCTGCTTCGCTAATTGTGTAGCTGGATGTGGATGTGAAGTCGCTGTAGCTTAGTACGAGCGCTGAGAGAGGGTTCTCGAGATGTCCCAGCATTGCAGAACGAATAAGACAGTTTTCTGTATGCGAAAGGTTATCAGAAAGGGGATGTAAACTAGAGAAACAGGACTTACCAAGAAGACAGGATGTTGTGTGGCTCTTCCCACTGCCTTGCACTCCACATATGAATGCGGAAAAAGGTATATTGGTATTGAGAAACATCTTTTCGTGGATGGACGTGCTTCCCTCGAGAGCATAACTTCCAAGCAAACCGTATTGTGGTAGTAACTTCACTTCTGCTTTCTCAAGAACAGAGCCCGTAATTAGAGCAGCGTGGCTGATGTCAAAATCCTTTCCTGTGCGATTCTGTTCGCCGTTTGCGCCAATGCGTCCGTCCCCAAGCAGAAGATCCAAGTTGTCATGATCAATTTGGTGGAACCTGGTCTTACTTGTAGTTGTGTAGTGTTTCCCATTTGGAACTTGGCTGTTGTTGATGGAAGATTCTTCCAAACTTGTTTCTGTCTGGATGATGATTAGTTCCCGCGATACGTATTCACTAAATATATTTTGTAACTTACCTGAGATATGTCCCGTTGTGATAGGCGTAATCTCTTCAACTTCGTGGACAGAAGATCTTGTTGACCAAGTCCCATTGAGTGCGAGGTTTTAGCGGATAGTTCTTGAGAACCAAATACCAGTCTATCTGGATGAGTACTGGTCTCGAAAAATTCAGCTTCTGAGTCTTCGCTCATTTCTTGTTCAGACTCGGCCTCCTGCTGTATGATCACATCCATAGGCCCCGTATGAGAATCATTTCCGATAAGACTTAGCCCTCCTCCAGAGGCAACATGAATATGACGTAAGGCGGCGACGGCAGATTCGTTATTAAGATCTGGAAAGCTGTGTTTGTGTCCCCGTTGTCGAAGTCTAAATTTCACCATGAGCGCATTATCTCATCATCATTATCTAGTAAAGCCTACCTTTTAATCGTCGAACGCACTTCCCTTTTCCTATCCGGCTTGCGCCTTATCAGATCATCCTTCAGCTTTTTGAATCCGATGAATTCCCCGTTGGACTTGAACCCAGAGGCGAAGAACTGGTCGTACACCCATTTCTCCAAAGCTTCGTCTGTGGGATTACTCGGTGCTTGTGTGACCTGAGGTTTAGTTCTCGCCGACTTCTCGGCCTCTTTTATAGATTTTTTCTGGGTTCTGGTGTATATAAGCTAGAAATCCCCAAAGGCATTATATCGAGTTCTACCTTACTTTTTGACAGCTTGCTCAATAATCCCGGGAGGAATATCAAAACGCTCTTCACCAAGAAACCTACAAACAGCGCCTTTATCCACAAATTTTCCATTATCGCTTTTAGGGAACCTTTCCGACTCTTCATTGACCCAGTTCAACACCTCGTTGAATTTCTTCATGGTTCTGTCGTAGTTCTGCTTGTTGATGCTGAATATGGTTAGCTAATAAGGCGGATAGAATTCGTGGGTCATTCAATACTTCTTTATTGCGGTTTTGATTGCGGGACCGTCAGACGGTCGCAAGGCGCGAAGGTCGGCTGCTAGGTTCTTCGAGGACCGTATCTGCTTCCCGTTTTGGTCGCAGCATCGCGAGCGATATTCATGTTGGACCCACTGCTCCACATCTGACCTTGACTGAGTGTCTGACATTGTTGTTGGTTGTTGTAAGATTTGTGTAAGAGGGGTAGATATGCCTATGTTGTTTCAGGCGGAATGTGTTGAGGGGCACTGCAGCGCTTCCATGCAAGGCTGACCAATGGTACTCAACCAGGTGTGTTTTCTTTTCTTTTCTGTTACAACTAATTACCACATCTTCGGGATTGTAAGGATGGCAGCCTAATGGCTTACTTTCTTTGGGAGCTTAGTCTTATATAGGATTTAGAAGGAGGCAAGATGTGACTTAACTGTATCATAACATATGAAAGTTACAAAGAGATATGGGTCTGAAAATAGCGATCACGTGATTTGAATCACGTGCGGGCTCCCCGACGTTATCCGTCCAAGATACACAACAAAGACTTGGCCTTAATGGCTATTACACGTCATATTCCCTATACCTATAATTTCTAGTTCGTGATTTATTTTATATCTTATGTGCTTTTCATGATAATATGATTTTAACTACGCCTATTTCACTTCACATAGCATGCTCACATAATACACTCTGTCAACACATAAATGGGATATATTGACATGTCTTTCTTAGAATGGAATAGGCCATGAGAAAGGCATGTTAACATCATGGGATCTATTCACGTGCGGTAGTAGACTAAGCCCCACATAGATTGCTTGATAACGACCTGCCCAGGTGGCAGCTTTTCGTGTTCACCTATACAATCCATTACAGCAATGTTGATTAGATACACCAAAATATTCCCACTAATATTTTTAAGTCGTTCTTCATTGAACAAAGAACATGGACTGACATTGGTCACGTGCTCCCTTTGAAAAGATCTTTCGTTGGATTTAAAACTATTCTCATTATTTTACAAAGCTAAGAAAGAGTTCACTATCTATTAGCATAAAACCTATTCATCTGGATTTCACGAAGGGAATTCTTATCAGCGCTCGTCCCTGCATGCCGTATGCCCCCTTCACTTATCCCCTTATCTCCCCACCAAAGACACCCATCTCCATCTAGACCCCAATCATCAATCAAATCTGTTAAAGTTTGTATATGTCCCCAGGTTGCAGGTTGTGGACCCTTCGGCCTCCTGTACGCCAGGTACGTAACAAAAGTGGCCAGAAAAATTGTCATGATTGTATAATAAAACAATCGACTGTAAACAACCGCGAACCCCACCGTAGCATAATCGCTAAAAAACATGGAGAAAGCTTGGCCCATCATCCAGTGCAGAGCGGACTTGAAAACAAACAATGTTCCGTATTCCCAGCTGTGAAGGGAGGACATGAACGCTGTTACCTTAAGATCAGCCCCTTTTGGCCCGTTGTTCCGAGCGAGCTTGCGATTGGCGGGATGAGAGTTCATTCGACGCCAGGTTTTCTCGTCGCGCGTTACGTTGACTACAAGTTCCGCACAATGAAGGGCGATTGTCTGGAATCCCTGAACTACACAGAGAAATAGAATACCGCAGAAGAGTTGCCAACCGAACGGTATAAATGTATTTTCAGAAAACGACGCATTCATGGGGATCAAATAGGTATTCACGCCCTGGCTCGTATGTGGAGTCCAGTTGAAGGCGTTTTTGAAATCCATTGACCTGACTGGATAACCATCAACGTATACCTTACACGCCATTGCCATTCCAATAGTCCAGGTTGCTGCAAGGACGGTAACTACCCAGGTATATATTGTAAGGCGACGGGATGACGATGAGACTTTGTTGAATCCTGGTTGGCGAATGCAGGGTTTCAATGGTATACTATCCATAGCCCGTTTGTCAGCACCCATCATGCATCGGCTTGATCTTCGCTGTATTGTGTTGGTATGCAGCATTGCCAACGTGTTGTTCAACGGGTTTGAGCTCCATGTAGGAATGTTGCCAAAGTTAGGCCACAAACACCATATGCCTATGCAAACATGACCGAGTAGCCCCAAGGCCAAGCACAACAATGCGATCGCGTTGGCAAAGACGGTTGTCGACCGGTATTGATCAGCGCCATAATTTATTCTTTTGACAAAAAGCAATGACGTACAGGCATAGCTAAGGACTAAGCAGGCTGTAGATAAAAGGTTTGTATACCATCGATTCGGTGCATTTTTTCGGGAGGCGGTAAATAGTCGTAAGTTTGTGTTAAATGCCAAGCGTCCCTCACGGTATAGAGCCCATCGCAAAGAAACAGCGTGGATGTAGTTTAATGACTCTAGGCACAGTGTCATACCGAAATTGACTGCCAAGGCTATCATTTCAACGTCCCAATCAATGTTTGATTCTGGTATGTGGAGTTTGAATAAATAGTTGTGTTGACGGTAGGCTTCGCTGTCCTGGGGTTGAGCCAAAACAATGATGGAAAGGACAAAGCAAGTAAGGCAGACTATGCCACCGATTATAAGTGCTGCGATACATGTGTTTCTCGTGCGAAGGTCCTCAGTGAAAGGTTGGCTCGAGTCGTTTGACAGTTCGTTGTTGTAAGGTTCCTTGGTACTGGGTGTATAGCTTTCACCGGAAGACTGAGTTATTTCGAGGTAACCTTGGGGGTTCTTATGTCCACCGTCGTGTTGCCCGGGCTCATACATGGCTATAGGCATATACAAAGAGTTTGCACCCTCGAGTTGCCGTTGCGGGTGCATATTGAGAAAGACTGCAAAGAATTTGGGGTGCTCTTGCGGAAAGTAAGCGGGCAAGAACATCTCGTTTTATTTGAGAGCTTCATCGTTGATGAACTTGAAATCCTGGAAGGTGTGTAACCAATCCCATAGCCGCCCGTGGCTGAGAACCCTGTAATGAATAACGACATGTTGGAGATGTCCGCACCCATGGGCAATCATTTCCCAAAACAGAATTGAGGCGAGAAGCGAACCTGCTAAATTTGGTGGCACTCATGGACGAATGTCAGTACGAAGTGTTGGTTTAAGCCCCCAAATACAACCTCGGCGGCGCCGATGAGGAGATCTACAAATGCATGCACCGGTGACCTTTAACAGGTATACTGACATGGGGCAAGGCAGAATTTACAGCTCAGTTTGTCAACTGCAGCTACAACTTCTGCCTAAATCCCACTAAATTCTCATTAGGGTCTGTAGGAATGTGAACGATTTATAAGAAGGTAAAATTTGCTACTGCACGTGAACTTTTTCTCAAACAGTAGACGTGAGAAGCAGATTACGTGCAGGCAACTACAACTTTGCAACTCTTTGATACCCTATATAGACGGTTGCTGATACACTGGCAGAGTAAATGTGCGAGAGATTTTACATTTTCAGTTTTTGAAGTCTAAGTTAACATTTAAGCTTCATTGTAGCACCCACAGCTTATTTAAACAGAGCAACGACGTTCAACACAAGCAATGTCATATATTCTTATTTGAGATAAGCTTATTACGACAACCCGAAATCAGCCTTAGCTTTAACTGACGTTACTGTTGCCAAAATCTGCTTCCCTCAAAATCTCGCCCCCAAGAATTCGCCCCCAATACGTCTTATCAATTCCCTCACAATCACGACGAATCTTCGTCAAAAAAGCCTTGAGAAACTTCACCGGGCTGGTCGTGAATGTTGTCGCAGGGTGTTGGGGGTCGCGTACGATGAATCCGTCTGCCTCAACTACGACACCATCCTCGGTTGGCTTCCACGCAAGGCTTAACATCTCACAGGTCTCCTTGTAATCTTGAAAAGAGCTGAAATACAGCTGACCAGCAAACAAATTGAGCTGTAGTCGTAGGTAGCGAGGCAATTTCCATTTTGTATGCAAATGCGGGATTGTGTATAATTTCAAATGATCCAGTGCGGGAAAGGAAAGATTTGGCTGAGGTGCATAGAGGTGAAGGATGACAGCCGATTTTGCAATCCTCGGCATAAGCTCTTGCGCTTCATGAGGACTGATAATGATAAGGCATGTAACAGGCCTAAATGCCTTGCTAGTCAGGATCCATTGTATAGGCCTTTGGTAATAGTCTGCATGCGGATTGTTTCCTATTAACTGGACTGTTTTCATATAGTCTGAGGTAGTGAGAATATCTGTTGGAAATTGGTCAAGGTCAATTTCTTCCGCTGCGGTGGTGTTTCTCAGCGTTTGAAATGCAGGTATGAAGGCTGTTGACGATGTATGTATCCGGCCTGTTTTAACGAATGAGATGACATCCGGATGGAGATCATGACTCTCAGGTTCTACAGGATATCCTCCTTCTACTTGTCGCACCTGTTCCATCTCCGAAGATAATTCTCGTTCTTGCTCTTCTTGTAACGTGGAAGAGTTGAAATCGAGACTATCAAATTCCTCGCATCGTTCTCTGATGGTGCTAAAGACCGGATTTCCCTCTCTATTCAACAAAGAAAGAATTTGACTACCTTTGGAATCCGCCGATCCAGCCGGGCTGTATAGGTCTTCCAGGGTCTCGTTTTCCTTTTCCAGAAATTCCTTTGCGTAAGCCGGAGTCATTTGTATACCAGAAGCATTCGTTATTTGTGCCCAAATTTCTCTCTGCCTCTCGTACCTAATCCCCTGAACAGCCCAGAGTGGGACGCTTCGGCGAAGGTTCGCATGGGTTTCCGAGATAGCCCAAATCAAGACATGTGATACCGAGATGCGGATATTGTGCCCGTTGCTAATGATGCGATGTATTTTGGTTTTGATCTCTTCAGATACACAAAAAACAATGGATTGGCCTTTGCCCAATTTACGCATTCTCATACAAGCTAGATAGGGTTGGTTACAAGTCACTTGAATTGAGATCTTAGTAAGAGCGCTTACCTTGTACAAGTCGATCCTTCGTCAGACCAGCCCCCAACGTAACGGCAGCCCTGTAATGTCCAGGCAGTTTCAAGTCAGTGCCTCTCGTATGCGCGTCATCAAGGAACACAAGACAAAGATCGAGCTTTTCAGAATAAGGTGAAGTCTGAAATGGCTCGAGGTAGCCTTTTCGATCAACAACACAAATTTCGTCATCATCGTTGAAGAACACCACTGCCTCTTTCCCTTTCTCTATGGGAACCTTTTTGAGCCACTGACGGGCAACTTCAATGTTTGTTAGTTCAAGGATTTGCGCCCCAACATCTAGAATGACCTCGAATCCCCAATCCAGAGACCTCGCAAGGGTGAATAGTGCTTCAGCTTGGGCAAATTTCTCATGTTTCAACGGTGATAAGTATGCTACAGTGTTCTCTGGTTGGAGGAGATAACTGAGCACCAGCGCATTGGTGTGTCCTTGTTTTTCAAGGTCCAATTGTTGCATATCGAGCGGAAGGAGGTATCGAGAGTCGTTGGTGCCACTAAAACCAGTGGTGGGATTCCGCTTACTTTCCCCAATATCCCAGCCAGAAGCGGATAGTTTCTGAGGGAATGCTTTCATCTCCCGGGGGAAGACTTTGTGTGCTAAGAAGAAATCGATTACACTCTTCGTGAAACGGATGTGAGGGAAGATCTGATTGATCACCTGAAAACGGTCTTTCATATTTACACCGGATAGTCGCCTAAATGATTCTGGTAAGGTTGACGTATGCTTGACCCATTCGTGGTATTCGCCGTCAGCCTGGTCAAGTCGAAGCAGGTGTTTGAAGGCTAGGAAGAGTTCGTCATTTGATAGGCCTCCGTAATAGTAGCTTAGGCAAGTCAAGATGATAACTACGTCAGGATGGCTAAAGTCCGATCTAGCTGATGGGTTATCTTTTGCTCTATATGGGACAGCGAGTTTGGTACTTGGCACTCTGGTTGAGTCAAGCCCATAATTGACCCTCCATCGCTTCTCACGTAAAACAAATGATAATACTCCACCTGCTAATAAACCTCGCAAGAGAAGAAGTATGCCTTTGGCTGAATCAGTAAAAGATTTGGAATCGATTTCAACAGCTGAAATCTGATGGGGAGTCAGATTGGCCTGAGAGATGTAGTCAAAGACATACTGCCTGCCATCGCTCGGTTGTCGCGTAATAGGGAATCCTGGAAGTCCAGTATTACATATTTCCTCGGCAACCTTTCGGAGGAAGAGATCCTCTACAGTTTCTTGTTGGAGAATTCGAGTCCTCGGGAAGCTACCTTCTTTATGGTGAGTCACCTCAACTGACTCTGGGAACTGTTCTTGTATAGTTGGTGCTATCCGTGCTACGACATCCAAAACCTGTTGTATAGAGGTCCAGCGCTCAGGACTCATTTCGATAGGTTCCTGCGTTCCCATGGTGTATGCTAACTCAAACTTCACACTGAAGTTCTCGTCACTCTCTTCCACAATATCTCTACTATATTGGTTGAAGAAGTGTTGGGTGTTAAGCAGGGTATGGCTGATATCCTCTTTGCCAGCATCCTGACATTCGATTCCCATCAATTTGAATGAGAGTATATGTTCCGGTTGTACCAGCATTATGCCGCCGGTTTCCATACATTCTTTGTACAGTTCACCCACCATCTGAGCATCAGCAGTCGTCAATTTGAGTGATCGAGAGAAGGGCATGTGGTAGATTTGATGGCCAAGTAGTCCTCCCAGTTTAGGCAACATTGTCCGGAAGAGCTCTTTTGCTTGTGGTTTGGCGACTACTACGCGTACTAGTCGTTTCCCATCTGCTAGATGTGCAGCAACCATGGGTACGATGACAGATGACTTGCCTTCACCCATATTTAACTGCATTACAGCATTCTTGTTATCTGGTGGCTCTCTCATTTGTGATGCAATTTCCTCTTGCACCTCTCGGATCATGATACCACTCTCGACCTCAAGCAGAAGAGACTCAGGATAGTCGAGTGGGTCCCAGTTTGTATGGCCAGTATTAAGTAGTTCTTTCTGGAGCTCCACCTTGTCATCAAATATTTTGAGTAATCTGAGGGCTTGTTGTAACTTTGCGACCGCTTTTCCGTAATCGACAATTGCTTTCTGCCAAACTAAAGGAAGGGATTGGAAGCGTCGTCTAGATAGCTGTTTGAGGAAGAACAACGGGGACATTCTTGGCGTGATAAACCTAGCTGCAACCCTCGAACTGGAGGATAATCCGTTCTTATCGTCGATTGTAGCCTTGAGTGAGGAGTATAGGTTGTCCACATTGTTCCTACATTTGACTAGGTTTTGCTGGAAAACTGAGGATAGTGTTTTCGTGTGAGGACTAGAAACCCTTCCATCGAAGTCCCGCGCTAATGCCTTCTGGGCCTGAAGTGACTTCAGACTCTTTTGTAGGTTTTGTGCGTATATGACTTCATGCTTCAGGGTGGCTCGAGCTTCCAAACACCTGATCAGAATAGCTACATTATCATCATTGGTCACCTCGGTATTGTTGGAATAAGACAGGTCAATGGCAGTTTCCGGCACCTCGGGTACCCGGGGAGTGCAGTTCTGTAAAATATCCTGCTCACTGATGAACAGTCTTCTGGTTTGAGTCTGACTAGGAGTTTCTGTTTCCATCTCTCGCATAGGAATGTCAATAGTGTTGACGGGGCACCGTTGGAGAGCAACAGCTACCTCACATAAATAATCGTATAACCTTTGATTATGGTACCATTGGGTCCATTCTTGCCGTATCCTTTTCATAGCGGAATGCACATGGATGTATGTTTCACATGTACCTCTTGGAGTCTGTGGAGTCTCACAAATCCACTGATTTTGGAGGGTAGTCACAAATGCATCAATTGCCGTCTGTCGATTTGAATAAAAAGTCCGAGAACGCCTGTTTCTAAGCTCATATTGACTTTCTCCTTGGTTGAGGGTAATTTCAGACTCTGGACAGTTGTCGAAGTCAACCGTGTTGTCGTCTGCTGCCCTTTCAATGTTGTCGTATAATGGGCTACGGCCTTTGCTGACTAGAAAGCAGTCAACGTCTGGTACTTTAATTCTCCCCACAGATGGCATGTTGATAAAAGCTGAAAGCGCCTGAATTGCCTCGGGATTCACTTTAGATGAGTATGCCATAGTTGCAAGGAATAGCGTGATTTGAAATCTATTGAATTGGCTTTGAGGTTTACCCAGGGTCCGGTGGAGTTTACACCAAAATCTTCTGAGGAGAGACCCTATTTCATCTAGCCATTCGGCGTCGTATTGAACATCTTTGCTTGATAAGGGCCCGCTCGGACCTTTGGTGCTCTTTTCATCGTTTAAAAGAGTCCATATTGTGTCGGCAAAGTCTGGGCCGACCTTCCAAGGAACGGTCTGGCGTCGGTCAAAAAGTGTCTTCGCTATTTGAAATACTCGGACGGACTTGTCCGTAATTTCACTTCGTCCTTTGTAGACAGTATCGTAAACAACATTATGGTTCTCTGCACCATATCCCGCCAACTGGAATACTGAAGCCCTGATGGAGTGGCGTTTTTGTAGTCCTTCATCAACGCGATTAGGCATGCTTGCTTCGATGTACGATTCCGGGTAGAAAAATTCGCGCCTTTGAGTTTGTTCAAGTATTGAGTGGACAGATGTATAGAATCCGGAGTGCTGCGAATGAAAGCTTAATTGAGAATCCCAGGTAATGGTCTCCATAACACTTTCATGTTGAGGGTAATACCTCCTTCCAGGAGATAGCCCTGCAATCAAATAAAGTATGTCTAGGTCTTCTTTAGCAAGGCATCCAAATGAGCGAACGGAGGCTGAGTTGAGGATGTAGAGGGACTGTTCTGTGCCACTCTGTCCTATCAATGGATCGGGGAGACAATAGGACGTAAGAGCATGGATATAACTGAGGAAGAGTTTGCTTTGTAAACTTCCATTATCTGTCAGTCGCCCGAGGATCGCATCGATGTCATATACCTGGATTCTTTTGGAGGTACCATGGCAAACATGAACAGAGACATGTCCATCCAATCGACGCCACTCGACAGTGCCATTTGGCAAAAGGACTCTACGGTGGTTCAAGCCATCTGTCAGCACCATTTTACTCTTCATTCCAATTAGTGTTCCAATTCTTTGATCAGAATCCAGGAACATTCCGCGAAACTGACGAGAATGTAGTTGTGCTGAGCCGCGCTTCAGAGAGAATCCTAGTTGAAGTCTCGGCATCTCGATCTGAAGCTTATCTGAGGTGGTATCAAAACTGATGTGGACATAGTCTTTGTACTCGAGAGGTTCCAATAACTGATGTATCAATTTTGCAGTACTGCTCTCTGGACAGATCAACTCTTCATCTTCCCTCCTGAGAACCCACGTATGTTCGGTTTGATGCAATGTCCAGTTGGATAGTGACGATATCCAGGCCGCATTTTTCAGTCGGAACTCCACTACGTTGAGGTTATGATTATACCAGTGGACATAGTCTTCGATGAAATGGTATGGGAACATGCCATGAAAGACTCTCGAGGGAACTAGATCAAATGTTTGGCCCTCCTTGGATGTTAATAGAAGGAGCTCATCTCGTTGATAATCGCTCATGCCAAAAAATACATTGTAGTCGCAATAGGTACTTTTTGCAGAGAATTGCATGCCTGGAACATTAGTTGGCATCACCTCTATCATAGTCCTTCCGAAGAGGGTCCTGTATCTGGAACAAGTCTCATAGGCATCTGGTAGACGGGATAACGGCAGTCCGTTCACCAATAGTTCGGCTGTGAGCAGATTGAAGCACACTATCATGGGGTTTGACCGTTCAATTGTTGCTGTATTTGTCGTTAACCAAGTCCTTGTCGTGTTTGGCATGATGCACCAGGTTCCTCCAGAGATGTAAAGTGGCCAGCTCTGCTTGATTGCTATATCGAGACATAGACTTGATTCTTGAATAATTTCAGAGGAAAGGATGGGATAACTCCTGTATAACAGACGTCTCCAGGTCTGTAGCGGATATACCTGGGCGTTCTCATGACATGCGGTACGCATTAAGTTTTGAATGATCATGGATGATTCAATTAGAATGGCAGCTTGCGATGGATTGGTGAGAATCACCCGGAGGTATTCTTCATCAACGTCAAATGTACCGGCGCAGATATGAGCAATCTCGAAAATTCTTTCAATGAATTCTTTTCGTTGATTTTCATCCTCAGACCGTCGTGTCTTATCTTGTAGGAGATTGATCCACCCAAACACAATTTTGCGACAAGCCTTGAGGAAGTCAAGACACCGAGAGGTAGACTGAGCCGATGTGGCAAATGTGGTAAGCCTTGTAGAGAGGAAAACAGAATTGGCGAGAGCATGGCAAGACTCCCAGTTCTCCTTGATTCCGTTTAGAGCAGACTCAAGGCCTTGTAATAATATATTAACAAGGACTTCGTCCCGAAGCCACTCATGGCTAGCTCTATAGATCGAAGTATCCGAAGGCGGACCAGCTTGTCGACTAATCTGAAGCAATGTGAGAACAGTGTCTGTCTTTTTGAAATCAACCGTCGGCATGTGAATCTGCGTTAAGATATTCCACCAAGGAGTACGGTATCCAGTTGGCAGCGCCGCCATGGCTTTAAACTCTTCTGGGGTGAGATGAATGGGACAGTGTGCTTGCTTTGAAATAACATGATTCGGCGTCATGCCGTTAGGCCTATGGAAAGGACGTAAAAGGAATTCCTGGAGGGTAACGCTTGGTGTCGATAGTTGATAAGTACACATGCTGGGAGCCAAATCCGTGGTGAGAATTTTACTAGAAAAGCTACCTATATCATTGTCGTAATATTGATACGTCTGGCCGTGATTAAGCAGAACATCGTCCTCTGATGAATAGCTGATAGGTTTGCCATTTCTATGAGTCCCATTGTTTGGCTCGGTAGTCGAGACAAGGATCAATCTCCGGTAAATAGCTTCGTACAAATCAGGGTGGTATGATTGCAAGGAATATTGAAAGGTATCCTGGTTGTTTTTGACATACATAGATTTTAGAACGTCCATGATAACGAAGGTTGTCGTATTTCGCCAGTCGTTGAAGGGTTTTGGAACTTTTAATTCGAAGATTGCAGACTGAGCCTTTAGCTCCTGCTCCGGCAGTGGCCATTCGTGCACTTGGATGGTCATTTGCCCTGCTTCAGCAATGTACTTGCATCTTACGCATTTGTGCCTTATATGATCACTTCGTACAATTCCTGTGGACCTGTCCATGGTTTCTTCGCGATAGCAGTTAATTTCGCGAGTTAGGCGGTCTAACCGATCATATTCCTCTTTAAGCTTGCGAAATTCTTTTCTTTTCTCGTCTCTTTCACTCCTAGCACGATCTTCGATTCTGCGTCGCAGATCACGATGTTCTTGTGAAGCAGCATAATACTGAACAGAGAAACAATTTGGATGACCGAAAGCGGAAAATATTGAAGGGTTTCCAGATTTTGCTCTACTTTGACGAGAAACGCAGTATACTTCAATTCGATGCAATCTCTCCATATCCGCTTTGAATGGCAAGATGAGAGATTCACACAGCCGGTAGGGCACCTCGGGGAGGTAGTCAGCTAACAGGGAGTGAATCCCGCAGGCCGACCTATCGCAAGCGACCCACATCTCGAGGATTGTCAACATCATAATCGAGAGCCCCTCTGGATTCCCAGAATAATACGGTACTGCTATTTCGTGGTATGTTCTCATGGCAGTGTACAGTCGCCCGCATGTATCTTCTCTGGTCGCATAGGAATTCAACCACATGTCCAACGATGATGCAACCCATCGCTCGAATGCTGCTAGTCCAAAAGGGGTGTTTTCTTCACATGCAACGTCTTCGATAGACGGTAGAATGGATGGATCGAATTCAATAACCCTTCTCGGAGGAATAAACGGTACATTGTTTTCCATGCTTTGTCGGTCGTTGATATGCTTGATGAAATCATCCAATGCCGGATACGTAGATTCTGTGTCCTCTTCAAACTCGAGAGTGGCCAGTGGTTTCAAGTTCAAGGGAATATCTGATTTTTGAACAACTGTTGCCCACCGACTCTCTATGCGACGGAGTGTATCGCATAAAACACAATTAACCGTCTGGAGCCAAGTATTCTCTGATTTGGCATCCAAGTCCAATTTCAATAGACGTCTCTTTATCTTGGACCCCATGCAATGTAATTCAGCGCTGGAGAGACCACAGCCCCGAATCTCTTGTAAAATATGGGACATTAAAAACACCATGAACTTCTTGTATAGGCTTCCACCGGTGACCGAGCGCGAGAAAATTATTTGAAGAACCACTCGAACAAGTAGCCAGACAGGAGATCGTCTCCAGGGTACTCTAGCATCATGCCAAAGGACTTCCTCACGAGTGCTTTTCCAAATGTGGGATGTCTCGATGGCGTCGCCAAGGGCTTGTAAAACGGTAATCAGGAAGTCCGTAACGATACTAGGATCAGTTGTATCCCTCTCTTCAACATGTTCGTCCCGCGCTTTTCTAACTTTCTCCTTCATTTCTACCACTTCTTGATGACTCATTTTTGCAATCGTATGTGCAAGTGTGGATTGGCACCCATGTTCATTGAAGATCTCATTCTGTATGGAAACCGAGGAATCTGGAAAACGTCGTCGTAGGCGACCCTTCGTGCTTATTACGCTCTTGTTGTTGGGCGATAGCTCGAAAACACTGAATGTGAGTGAACTTTTCTTTTGGGTCACGATGATGGCTGCATTTTGCATCGTCACATGGACTGGGAGAATCCCCCCTGAAATTTTGCTTAGTTTGGATGTCGTCACGGAATGGTTACAACTTACCCTTGCTATTCAAGTCATCGAAAGCTTTGAGGAGCTTGATTTCGTCCACGTAGCCAGATTCATCCCTTATCTTAGAAAGACGTCGAATTGCGCGAGCGCCAGTTTTAATAGCGACCCGAGCATCAGCGCTAACATAGCCCTTGAACTCTTTAAGAGCGTCCAGGACAATTGTCAAAAGTGATGTTTCGTCGGACAATCGGGGATTATCGTTACCCTGAGGTAATTCAGGTAGAAGAAATACGTGATCAATAATATATTCAGCCTGATCTTTTGTCAAGCTCATTGTGCATATGGAAGATAGACAGGAGATCAAAATAGAATTCGATGATGGAGATGAACGAGGTTGATGAAAAATATAGTGGACTTATCTCAAATATATTACTCTCAAGAGTCCGACCTTGGAATGTATTGTTATCGACAGTATATCCGCAGAATGAACCACATCATTATCGTCAAATATCGATTGCGTATTGCATTTTCTCGGTCGTTGGTACGTTGAAGCTTGTGTCACCATATTTTGGAGGTGTAGTTTGGTACTGTCCAGCTCAACTACACTAAGGTTGATGACCCTTAGTTCAGTTCTGTAAACACCGTGGTAAAAATAAAATCATCAATAGCCGAGTTAACACAACATGTGAAACACTATGGAATACTAGCATTCCGAATTCTTTCAATCCGTCTTATCAAATGTTATGAAAAAAAAAATTTTTAAATAATTTTTTCCGCATGGGTCAAAAACATATAAATTATACAAGCTGGTCCCAGTTCAACGTCTTTTACCTTAATATCGATCATGCTACAGCGAGCGACAAGAAGATAGGGTATGTTGAAATAGGAAGTGTTTCAAAAGGAACTAAGAGGCATAGATTTCGCGACATAGCGAGCGACATGTAGACCGAGATATCCCATCTATTAAAACTCTATAATGGGAAAAGCAGGCACTCGTTGCTGAAAGAGATAGCACAGAAGGTGTTGCTCTAGTAGTGGGTATTTGCGCTCGTTTCTTTCATCAGTTTGGATAATAACGAGATATGGGACGGTTAGAATCAACGGTAAGTAAACAAATACGTTACGTTTGTGCAGTGTGGGGATTAAACCGCAGTTTGGAT
>AJFL01000803.1:0-20832 GCA_000467735.1 Rhytidhysteron rufulum CBS 306.38 | reverse complement strand
CAGAGGCAGAGGCAGAGGCAGAGGCAGAGGTACTTTTAATGGTAGGAGAAGTGGATAGAGGAGCATAGTAGGATGTTGAGGTAAAACTTAAACATATACAGATTGATACCCCTGGCAATAAAATGCCATTGATTAAATAAAGATAGAGGTGTAATAGCCGTAATAGAAAACATTAGATAAACCAATCAGAAATCAGCACTACTAGAACTTGGATAGGTTCGATTCTCTTTGTACTTATACAAACGTTGACATTCCTTTCGTGATTGATTCATTAGACACATTGGTTTGCTCGTCGCGTTGACATTTACCTATGACGTAACGGATAACATCCCACCTCAACCTTTACTGCAGCCTAACAACTCCATTCTCTAACACCACATCACAACAACCACCACCGCCTTCTGGAGCGCTCTCCAATTAATGCGCTCTACGGCCCTCCTCTCTAATATACGACGACATCTACTACCGCACACCACGAAAACAACCCTCAAAGCCAACAAACCACCCCTCCAAAAACCAAAAACACACCCTCTCGCTCCTCCAAGAAATGCCGAAACCCAAAGTCACCGACATCTCCCCCCTCCCCAGCACCGAAGCCAAATGGATCGAATTCCAAAAAATCACCTGGGAGGACCAAACCGGCAAATCACGAATTTGGGAAGCCGCATCACGCAAAACACGAGGTAGTTCCGGCGTCGACGCCGTCGCGATCGCAACCCTAATCCGCTCACCTACAAAACCACCTTCCACGATTATCATTCTGCAATATAGACCCCCCGCGAATGCTTACTGTGTGGAGTTCCCTGCCGGTCTAGTGGATGAGGGGGAAACCCCTGAGGATGCTGCGACGAGGGAGTTGAGGGAGGAGACGGGGTATCAAGGGAAGTTGAAGCTGATTTCACCGACGATTGTGTCGGATCCCGGGATGAGTACCGCGAATATGCAGTTAGCGGTTGTGGAGGTGGAGGAGAAGGAGGGGGAGGAGTTGCCGGAGCAGGAGTTGGATGAGGGGGAGGCGATTGAGAGGGTGGTGGTGCCGGTTGAGGAGTTGTATCAGAGGTTGGAGGGGTATAGTAGGGAGGGCATGATTGTGGATGCCAGGTTGTGGCATTGGGCTGCTGGGTTGCATTTTGCGAGGACGATGTTGTAGGGTGGATGGAGGGATGGGTTAGGCATATGTTCAAGGGAAGCTACTGCATGCGAAGATTATACTCTCATAGATTAAGGGTTGTTAAAGACATGGTATGGTTAATACAGGAATTCTCATTGATTTATTCAATGATTATTAGGATTTCAACCCAGAAAGATAGAATATTCTTCATACGATCTTACATCAAAGCATGAATATCACGACTTTGATTCAATGACTGATAATACCTAAACTTCACATATCACAGCCAGAACTTTCTCACAACAATCGAGATCGAAATGGGAACTCTCTAATTCCAAATATATTAGTATTCACTCTATATAAGAAACCTCAACCTTAAGCTCTACTCGTCTTCGCCTTCACCTTCACCTTCAACTTCTCCGTCAACCTCGAAATAGTCTTGTCCTTTGTCTTAACCACTTCCTCAAGATCCTTCACCTTTTTCTCCAACGCAGCAATCTTGTTTCGTGTAACCTTTGTTACTTGAGTCAATGGATTCTTCAGCTTTTCCTTGAGTGTCTTATTCTCGGAAGCCAGTCTATTATTATCTTTCTTCAGAGTTTCAACAGAGGCGACTTCTTTGCTAAGAGTTTTGATTTGTGAGGCTTGAGCTGTAATGGTGTTTTGGGCTTCGCGGAGGGCGGCTTGCATAGTCTCGAGAGAGGCAAGTTGCTCGGTGAGGGATTTAATTTGCTTGATGAGGGTGGCGATGGTTTTCTGTGCTTCGCGGAGAGAGGTTTGTGTGGTTTCGTGGGTTACGACCTCGGAACGTAGTGCTTCAACCTCTTGGTTGGCGGTTTCGAGTTTGGTAGTGAGGTCGTTGATGGTAACTTGAGCGGCCTCGATTTCCTTTCGAATGTTTTGGAGATAGTTATTAAGGTGATCGTTACGGGATGAGAGCTCCCCTAACTTTACAATGCTACCTCTGATGACTTTGGTTCTAAAAGCTCGGAGGGCTTCGGCTTCGGTGTTGCACTCTGTTACTAGATTAATGGCATCGTCCAAGATTTGGTTTAGTTCTTTGTTCTCTTGACGGAAGTTTATGATTTCGGTTTCCTGCTGTTGGATTGTGAGTGTTGTAGAGTTGAGTTCATCTGTTAGCTTTGTGATTTCTTCAGCTTTGGTTTGCTGGTCATCTTCAAGGTCTGAAACCTGTTGAAGATATTGACCTTTCTGCTTTACCGTTTCCAGTAACTCGGTCTTCGTTGTCGCTAGCTCATTCTCAAGCCCGTCCTTTTCGGTCTTGGATTCGGCCTTGTATGTCTCGAGTTCGGCTTCCTTCTCATTCAACTTCTGGGTCATCTGAAGAACTTCAGCTTCTAATCGTTGCTTCTCTGGATTTGATTTATCTGAGGATACAAGCTTTAACTTCTTCTTGAGGCTAGTGATTTTGGCTTGTGCTTCCATCAAGTCCTTTTGCATACCACTAAGCATGTTGTTAGAGAAGTCTCGGTTTTCTTGGAGACTCTTGATTCGCTCCTCCTTTTCGGCGATTTGGCGTGCGTGTGTGGAGAGTGTGGGAGTGAACTTGTCGAAGATGCTGCTTGAAGATGAATTCAGGTTTAGAGACCTGACGGAGCTGGATGAAGAGGATGCCATTTTGTTCAGATTTAGTTATGCAGTGACCAAAGCGAGGAAGTGGAATAATTCTGGATGACCATGTGTCGTCCTTGGTTGATGATTATATAGGATATCCATGAGGGTTTGCACAATGGCGTGAAAGGAAGCATGATTGAGGTTTTCTTTGTTCTGACAAGCGATGTGCGAATCCTCTGGAAGAAGAATGTGTTGAACAATGTAAATGAAGGGGAAAAAATGATCGATAACAATGTGATAGGAAAGTCTTGTAGCAATCGTGGTACTCCCTTCACTGATGTTGATGGACTCTAGTAGATCTTACCGTCGATTTAATCAGAAAGATGCAGGTATCCATACTAATGTAGAGGTGTATTCTCTTTTGAAGATTGCAGTAAATTTTCATATGCATTAGGAACTAGTTCCATGCATTGGATAGCACACAACACGAGGGTCAGATGATGATCCATGGAGTGCAGTGCATTAGCAGTGCAGTAGCAGTGCAGGGGCTACCTCGGAGCATGTGTGAATGCTTTGGGGCCTGACGTACGTTCTATAAGTGCCTTGGGGGCGCTAGTGACGTGTAGCGGGAAACGGTCTTGGATTATCATCAAAGACACAGCCCATCAAATAAGGGTAAGAGAAGCGAATGTTTTGGACGTGTTCTATGCAGGGCAATGAAGCTAGTGTTTGGAAGCGAGACAGAAGGTTAGGTCAGTGTCAGCATGGGCCTGGATGGATCTAGGTAATCATCATGAGTGAAGGCTTTTGTCGCTGCAGTATTATGGCAGTCAAGACAAGGCGCGATAGTAAATAAACAAACAAACAGAGAAGAGTAGAAAAAGGAAGTTTGAGGTGGTTGAAGCAGAATGGTGATTGGGCGAGAAAGAATAGTAGCCGAAGCAGGTTTTATGCGAGATAAGATGACATAATGTATGGGGCGTTGGCCGATGCGATGCGATGCGATTAATGCGATTAATGAGATCGATGAGATTGTTGAGAGGAAGATGACATGACATGACAGTGCTGTGCTTGATTCGTTGCCAAGTTGGGCGGGCCCCTTAATATGTAACGGTGGTGAATGGCGGTGGTCTTGTATCAAGCACGGCAGCATGAACGACTCGTCCTGGAGCGTTTCGGCGGGTGGGCGAGGAGAGGAGAGGAGAGGGGAGGGAGGGAGGGATGAAGGGACCGGGTCTCCGCCATGCAGACATCATGTATACAGACTACAGCCAACCCCAGGCGTCACACGGCGGCGGATAAGAGAGGATAAGGAATAAGATTCACCGCATCTGCACGCCCGCGCACTTGTCCCTCCTAGACACCTAGTAGACGGCACTTGATACGTGGCCGGGGCTGTGGCGTTGTGGCTGCGACAGGCGCCAAGGGCCAATCAGCTGGTGCTAGCGTGGGATATGCAGCAGGGGCGGGTGCATTCGCATGAAGCCATTCGAGCTTCGAGCCCGCGAGCCATGCGGGCGGTCCAGAATGACGAGACGACCCCATTCCAGCTTCGGTTTCGAAACACGCTGCTCGCCAATCCCTTGCGAACATCCTCCGCTCTACAAATACCAAACCATACCCTCTGCGGCCGGCCGCCTGCCAGCATGCCCGCCGTCTCCTCTTTCTCGCTCTCTTCCTTGCTCTCGCCCGCAGCTGTCGCAGCAGTAGCAGCATCATGGCCATGCTCAAGAAGCGTCCCAAGCCCGTCAAGCTCCCTCTCGCCGATAAGGCTGCCGACGCAAGCGCAACTGCAACACCAACTGCAACCACCAAGACCAAGAGACAAATCATCGTCGACTTCTTTCGCTCGCGCCGCAAGAGGTCGGTGGAGTCTGATCAGGTAGGCCGTTGATCCGCTGCTTTGCTGGCCTGCTGCTGGCCTGCTGTGCTTGCTCCATACATCAGATCAGCTCACATTAGCTAACATCCTTCCCAGCCAAGTGCCACCCCTCACCACATCCCTCCACCAGCTTCCAAACTGCTAGACGGCCAACAAAATGCCAAACCCAGCATCGACACCGATGAAGTCCTGCCTTCTCCTCCTCAACACCCCGCCTACTCCTCCAACATGCCTTCCCCGCCTCCAGACCTCGCCGACTCCAAAACCCAGACCCTGAGCCAGGATGAAATCCACAAGCTGTTCTCGGGCGCCCCTCACTTCGTCGTAATAGACGAGGGAGGCAGACGTGAACCAAGAGCCGTCTATCCCTGGGATACAAATCTGGCGGTTCAGGACGGGAGCGACTCCATACCCTTGGCACATTCCGCCTTTTCGGCTGCCACACTCAGACGTCATGTTCCAATCACAAAGGACAGCTCAGAGGCTCCTATCAGAACGCACCTTACATACGACATTGGTATTGTCGAAATTCCTAGTATACTCAGCGCTCAAGGTGTAGAACCTGGCACCATCGGCTTCGACCATTTCTTACAGTTGGCCATTTCCGACAACCTGGTTACCGGATCGGAGGAATCGCAGACAACTGGTGGGGTTCCAGAGTCGGTACGAAACAAGGAGTTGCTGCACCGTACTCCTGAGAAGCTGGGCATTCGAGATGTCGAAATGTCAATGGTACATGAACGCCTTGTGGAATTGGGAGATGTTTGGGAAGCCATCCAGGACGGACCAGAAGGAACCACCATTCTGAACAACCAGAGTTCGGGAGATCTCTATGCCAATCTCTTTGGCAGATTTCTGACCTCACCAAGATATGACCCCAACACGGATGATCCCACCGGTTTGAAGGTTCAAATTGAGGGTCTCCTTAGAGTCATGACATTGGAAGGAGTCTGGTTCGATCTCAGCCTAGTCGAATGGCGCATCAAGCTGGGTTCAATCCTTTGGGCTGAAACCGAACTCGCCAGCGATGACGAGACCTTGGATCTGCCGGCCCAAAACTGGACAGAGCGAAATATCCTTCTCCTACAGATATGCTTGGCTTGTGAACTTCTTCTGCGCTTAGATGCCGTATCAGGCATGGATGGAGATGAAGTGAAGCGTACTGTTGGTGTCACTGAGGAAGAGTTTAGAAGATTTCTGGATCTCAAGTCACGAAAGACAGATTGGGATCTGGTCATGGCACGACGATTCTTGGAGAATGTTCAAGCCGTGAAACCGGATGATACCTTACCTTCCACGCCAAAAGCAAGAGGTATATTCTCTGTTTTGAGCCGACAAGAGGAGCCTAGGCAGGATCAAAGACCTGATATCATATTTGTTCCACGTCATCCCCAGCGTCAGCTATCAGGTCTTCGCCATTTCGCAGAGAGTATCAAATGGCCGAACATTGAACCTATCGCGGTCGACCTTACCCAGAAGTTGGGGCTTTCCACTCAATCGGAGGCTACTACGAACCAGTCTACGCCTGGAGGGAATTCCGATTCAAACCCTCCAACCTCTGGAAGTGTTTATGGTACACCGATGGCCACTCCCCGCTCAGGCATGAGCGCTCGTGATAACTACTTTGGTCACCTCACTGACCGGCCGATGATTGAAAGAAGTGGTTCATCACGATCATTCAACTTACAGCTTTCTCCTCCAGGCATCCCGGATGCAGTTGGCGTTGTTGAAAATCCCAAGGATATTGGCGGTTGGCTAAGCCGTTCGTTCCTCACTGGCTTGATCCTTCCCGGAGAAGCCATATATCATTTTCTCATTTCCACTCTGCTTGAAAACGACAAACTTGCCATTGCCGCGCTTGGTGATTCAGCAAACTTGTACGGCGGATTTATATACGGCGAACGAAGTTGGTGGAGTAAGAGTTGCATCGTTGGGCGGGTCCTGGCATGCATCTCAGAATCTGTCGAAAGCATGGGGTGGATCTCGATACCAAGTATCCCATATGGCACCGAAAATGGTTGGGTCGCGATCAACAGTGAAGAAGTCCAATATGACAAATCTCGCGTTGATGGGGATTCTGTAGCCGAAGGATCTGTGGTTGTGCCCGACAAAGAGATGGATAGCACTAAACCCGAGGACCTCATATTACCTAGAGATCTATCTACCCCGCCTGTTCCCACTATCGGCTTTACGGAATGGCAGTTGAATCCTATCGGTACGAATATTCCTCTGCCTGTCGCCGAGACAACGGAACCTGAGGCACCTCCGGCGCTTCCAACTGATGCTGAAGCAGCATCATATACAGTTACATTAACCTTCTCATCACTTTCTAGTTTCGGAACTCACAGTATACCGTTGGTAAACGATATATCATTCATCTCATCCTTCCCATGCATACCTCCATCATTCGCATCTCCTAGTTCTCTACTACAGCGAACGCCCTCATTGCGTAGCATACGACGAATCAGACGGAATAGTCGGCGAAATAGCTATGGCTTCGACCCACTCTCCTCTCACCCGCCTGATTCTGATGGACCATCCCCAATACCGACTGGAGAAGACGAAACAGTAACAGGACCATTGGCCGCTCATTCACTACTAAAACGGTACAAGTATCGTATCGTACCTGTTACAGATATTCTTAATCCATCGTTCATTCCTCCACCCCTTCCAACCTCCGTATCGGAGAAGAAAACCAGTGAAGATGCGAAGGATGAATCCAAGGGTGAAGAATCGCCGAAAGGGAATACAATACAACACGAGACAGAGATACTTATCCTCGATGCCCGCGGTTCAAACCAACTAGAACTCCTAGCACGTGCGTGGTGCTCAGCAAAGGGTTATCACGCGATTATCGGACGGGTTGGAAGAACATGCATAGGATGCTGTGTCCGTGAGGCTCGCGGATTGGGTGTAGGTGTTATTATCAGGGTTTGATGGCTCTCTTAAGATATGATCTCTAATAATACCTAATATGTAATATGATGCTAATGAGATTCCATCTTCTATCATCATTTTCTTTGTAATGGAAGGCCATAGTTCCATGGGTTTAGCTTGATAGATTATCTTATCGCGAGATACCCCATTCTTAGCGTACTAGCATATAGCGATAATGAAATTTCAGCTTTTAGCATTGAGAATGAATTCATAAGGATTTATGTAGGGTTTTATGAGTTAAGAATCTGAAGAGGTGGCTAATCGCTTAGTCAGACAACTCTAACATGGTGATGTGATGTTTTGTCTTTGCACTTCTACTACTTAATTCTCCATGACTAGAAATTTTATCAACTGCAGCCTTTCGCCAATTTAATAATACCAAGGAGTATGAATTGACATTATCTTTCTCTTGTTTGCTCATAAATCAGACTAAGCCTAAGCTTTGTTCTCTTTTCCACGTATTCTCATTTCTCAATTCAATCCTCTCTCAAATATTTCCTCGCTAAAAAGAGATGGAGGTATATGGCTGGGGCTTTAACGCCTTCAATCAATTCTCCCTCTCCTCATCAAATGTGGGAGAGGGAGAAGAAGAAGACATCTTCAACCCTACAAAGCTAGCCTCCGCACACACGGCGTCTATTCTCTGGGCCTCTTGGTGTGATGCAGTAGGTAAATACATCAGTTTCCCTTCTTCCTTTCAGCACCAACCCGAGGCAGACCCCCAGCAACCAATATTTAAGACAATACTTATTTCCCTCGCTAAACAGTTCAACTTGATGACAATATCATCCACACCGGCTACAGAAACTCTCCCACATACTCAATCAACACCAGCCAAGCGCTGAGGGAGCTGGCAGAATGTTACATAGGCGATCATGATGGATTGAGAGGATACATCACCCCCAAGGATGGAATCTTGCTATCTGAAAATGATGAATTCGTCCAAAGCTCAGATTCTGGAAGGCGAATCACGCATTTCGCTATGGCTGGGAACGGAGTTGTTGTAGCCACCGAAGCAACACCGGTATCATCCACTGATCCCAACTCTACGAACCCCGATCTCAGCATCTACCAATTCGATTCCTTCGCTGCCTTCAAATCCTACTACTTTTCTTCCAACCCGCAATTACAGTCACAACCACAACAAATCCCCTACCCGGTTCCTTGCTCCAAGCTCCAATCACTCCAAGCGGACGCTACTTCATTCACCCTCCTCACAACACCTACAACTACGATCACAAACGCTAACCTCTTCACTTGGTCTCCATCTCCCCGCTACGCTCCTTGCCTCGGCCGTTCTATATCGGATCCAGATTGCCCAGCAACGGCTCCCTCGCCAATACCTTACCTCTCAGAAACAACGATCAGTAAAGTCTCCTTGGGGAGTTGGATCACATGTGCCATGAGTTCCGATGGCGAGGTCTTCGTTTGGGGATTGGGTAGTGTACCTGGTGACGAGGGCGAGGGCGCTGATAGTGGTATTGTGTTTCTCCAACATTCTGGAGGGGAAGACGGTAGTGATTTTGACACTGATGAATTCGTCAAGCTTATTCCGTTGAATATCGATAGTAAACCCGCACTCGCTACTGATATCGCGGTGGGGACATCGCATATCCTAATCGCTGCCGTAGTTGTTGATGAAGAGAGTGGTGTAGTCACTGATAGAGCGGTGTTTGCCTGTGGGGCTGGAGAGAGCGGGCAGTTGGGTTGTGGGAAAGGAGTTAAGTTTGCTGGGGAATTGGTTGAGGTGGAAGAGTTGAGAGGACGGGAGGTGGTTGAGTTGAAGGCTGGTGGTGGGAGCTCGTGGGCTATTGTTCGGAGTGTGAGTTAAGTGGGAAAGGGTGGTTCCTTGGATGTTTGATATTGTGAGCTATTGCTTGATTGAACCCTAGCTTCTTTACTTATGCAAGTCCAAAGAGGTATATTCACTCCGATAAAGAATCAGCTCGATCTTAAAGAACCTGAAGATGAACCCTCTCTTCAAGCTGTAGGAAGAGCTCAAGCAGTATCACAGTTTTGATGTGTGAAGAATGTAGATTATAAGCTCTACCTACATAATTTATCAAATTAAATTCCATGTCACAGGAAACACAGTAAGACTTATGATTGAAAGATACCAGGTTCTCTTGCATACTGAGCAATCTGATAGAGAAATATGTACCGTCACAAACGACCCGCCAATTCAGTTTAAAAAATCCAAGGCAGGAGATACAGGACGTAATTCAGTCTCACGCGCATATATGAAATCCAATGAAGGATTCCGTGCCTTCGCGAGACAACCAAGGGAAAGCGAGATATTGTCGTCGGCATGCGCGATATGGAAGAAGAAAAGAAATTGGGACGGATGAAGGTTGAAGTTAATTTTCTCATCTCGCTTAGTCATCCGAGCTAGCCGATCTTAAGAATCTCGGCGGCCTACCCGACTTTTCCACTTCTTCATCGCCCACCATGGACACTCTTGAGGGTACCAACTGGGATGTCCTCATCGTAGGCACCGGCCTACAACAGTCTCTTCTTGCCTTGTAAGTTTTTACATGTCTCTGACAAGAATTTTGCGGTTTGACATTTTTCTGACTGACGCAGGAACTCATGAAAGAGCCTTGTCACGCTCGGATAAGAAAATTCTCCATATTGACAAGAATGATTACTACGGCGGAGCCGAAGCTGCTTTCAGTCTTCAGGAAGCAGATGAGTTTGTTCGAAATGTAGATGGAGGTATGTTATGCTACTTATCCAGAGGGTTAATCGTGTACTCATTGTCGCGCAGATGGCTCACCAGCATCCATCTTCTCCAGTGCTTCCATCTCCACACCAGATACCAGCTCCGAATCATCTACCCCAAAGCTTGGTCCTTCGCGAGCATATAGCTTAGCCTTATCGCCCCAGTTGATCTACGCCAGATCTTCCCTATTGCAGATCCTAGTTTCTTCGAAGGTGTACAGACAACTGGATTTCTTGGCTATAGGTAGCTGGTGGGTGTACACGTCGAAAGAAAACTCGTCCGCTCTTTCTGGGAATACCGAACAAGCCGACGGGGTAGAAAATGGTAGAAGCAGGTTATTCAAGGTTCCAAGCGGCAGAGAAGACATATTTTCAGACTCAACCCTCGACTTCAAAGCTAAACGGGCATTGATGAAGTTTCTACGCTTCATCGCCGAGTATGAAGAGCAAGGGGAAGTCTGGGAAGAGCATCGTCAGCAACCGTTCCCCGAATTTCTCACCCAGAAGTTCAAGCTTCCACTTGCACTACATGGTCCTTTGCTTGCACTTACCCTCTCCACATCCACTTCGAATGGTACTACGACAGAATATGCACTCCCTCGCATAGCTCGTCACCTTCGGTCTATTGGGATGTTTGGTCCAGGCTTTGGTGCCGTGGTTCCAAAATGGGGAGGCATGTCAGAGATCACCCAGGTTGGATGTCGAGCGGCCGCTGTTGGTGGAGCAGTTTATGTCTTGGGCAAAGGCCTCGGAGGTCCCGCGGACCAAGATGTTTCTTCCAACGACAACACGAAAGTGTCGGATGGTGTCAAAGTTCGCCTGAAAGACGGCGAAACTGTGACTGCGAAGTGGATCGCCGGATCAGAAATTGATCTCGGCCCCGTCAAAGGCAACTCTGGTACTCGCGAGGAAATTCAGGAAACTGCAATTTCCAGCAAATCAATTACCATTGTGTCATCACCTCTCAGTCCACTGCTCCCGTCCCTGGCCGAAGGAGCACCGGCACCCGCTGGCGCCGTAGTCATCTTCCCTTCGAGTAGCATCCACCTTGAAAGCTCCAACGGAGGGGAGCTTCCTCCCGTCTACATAATTGTCCATTCAGCTGACACGGGCGAATGCCCCACTGGACAAAGTAAGTTCATCTTCTACTTTTCTCTCATGCAAGCCACAATGATGATTGATCTTATGAATACTTATCTACATTGTCTGAACAACATTGACGATATATATCTCTGACAACCTGAAATTTGGCTTTACCCAACTTTTCTTTAGCATGTCTGCTTTCACCTTAGAACCCCCGGCTGATTCCGGAAATTTAGGTGTACTTTACGCTTCTACAACACTCCCCGGAAAAGAAGGGTTTGCCTTGCTTGAGAAAGCTGTGCATGCCTTGCTATCTTCCATAAATGTTCAGCCTGAACAAAGTATTCTTTGGTCAATGAAGTATCATCAGCGAGAAGAGCCACAGCCATCAAAATCAGATGCTCTTGGTCCTAATGTCATCACAATTCCTCCGCAGAAAACGGATCTTGCGTTCAGTGATGGTATACTGGACTCCGTCAAAAGTGTTTGGAAGGCCATCATTGGTGATGAAACAGAAGGGGAGTTTATGGTCTTTGAGGACCGTGAGGGTATGGATGCTGATGATGGTGGAGATGACTAAGAATTTGGAAGAACGTTGGGACATGCATGATTACGATGGTTACAATAAACTGTAATACGAATGATATTGATGATTTACCAAAGCATAATGTATACAATTCCGTGAAAAATATGCTGCTATCCGTCGGGATTATTGTGATGCTCAGCCATACAATCGCCAGATGAGTCCAGGAGAAAGAAGAATCCAAGGGGTCAGCAAACAGGGCTGTATTATCTTCAGCGTATAGAACCAAGGTCAAGGCATATCCTCCTGATACGGATGTGTATTCCCTCCAATGTATAGTCCAAAATCCGACATGTGAGTCGTGTAACTAAAACATGTTTCTTTTAGTCCATAGGACGGATAGTAAACATAGCGTATAGGAGTCTCTGTTTTCACGTATGCTGTAAACAATGATAAGTAATTATCCCAGATATGCATGTCATGTAGTGATTTTGGATTGTAGATACCTTTCTGTCAGATATAAAACAACTCATGTCAATTTAAAATCAAGATATTTCCACGCTTCTAGTTTGCGATATCCTGGAAAGCCGGCGATGGATCAATTTCCTTAATGCGGGGAATTCTTCTTCGATGACTCAAGTATAAATAGATCAGATTATGTGTAATATCATAAGGGATCTTTAAAACTCTATAAAACATATACTCCAGTAGCCCATTGCTTATTACTATTAAAAGAGATTTCTCTGTTATCGTTATTCTACCTCATTTGGGCTCCCTCCAAACCGTACACTATGCATATCCCTTTTCTTGCGTCTCGATTTAGGCAACTAATTACCGTTCTTTTGGCTAGAAGAGGCATGGACCTCGTTAATCGAGGATGAACCACGTCCCCATCGAGGTAAGTATGTTTTTCCCATCATATCAGACTCCTCTTGACGTAACACAGCCTTTCGTTTTCTCTCCGCCTGATAGCCCTGGTAGACTTTGTCCAGCTGGGCTCCCATATTCGATCCATTATACGCGATAAACAGTGATACGGTAGCGATACATGCCGTTAGCGGAAGGGCAATCTCCCAGAACAATGACTGAGTCCTATCGATATCCCTGATATCTGCCGTGTCTGGTGTCGAAATTAGAAATAGAAGGGTAAATAAAGGCTAGCGATCACTTACTCATTCCAAATAAACTAGCAACAAAAGACAGCGGTAAGAAAATAATCGTAACGATTGTGAAGACCAGAATCGCCTTGTTTTGTCCTTCTTCTGCAATCTCGATGTTGTAACGAAGCACCTGGACGGTTTTAGCAATCTATTCGTCGAGGTACTTAAACTCTTTGGCAGTCCTCTTTTGTCGATTCTTGACGGCAAGGAATAATCGGGTGTCAACAGTCTCGAATGCCTCCTCACGGACGCGATTGCTCTTTCGATATGTACTCGGGTCCAGAATGGATCTCATAGAGTTCAGTGCCTTAAATTGATCTTCGATCACTATCCTCACGATAGCCAGTTCTTCTTGCAGTAAGTGAAGCTCCCGGAAGATCTTTTTGGATGGACGTCGACCGGTTTCAAACCGCTGGCCTGGCGTTAGTATGATATCAGAGACATCTTGACGAACGTACAAGTTTTGACAAGAAATTTCGATAGAGTTCCACAACACCTAGTCCATTTTGCAATTTCCCCATTATTAGGCTTCTGAGACTGATAAGTACGACGCTTGTGGGGTTGAGTGCCACCTGACGGATGACTGAAGCTTCACCATCCAGTTCAGTAACGACCATCAATAATAAGTCGTCCCTAGTCCTTGATAAATAGGAATTTGCAGCAAGAGCGTAGTGCTCTACCAGCGAGCGGTTCTTGGCAAGAATAGGGGCTACGCGGGTTGGACTATAGTCAGTAGAGGCCACCCATCCTCGATAGAAATTGTCCGCCTCTTCAACGACGTATAAAGCGGTAAAGATGAACTGAAGTATATGCTCACTGGCCTTGACCACCGCGGATGGAAGTAAATATCTTGAGGACACTTCTTTCTTCCCGTCAACAACACTCAATCGAATTTCCGAACATTTGCCTGAAAGCTTCCTAGACCATTTTAAAAGTATCGATAGGATATCCATTAGCTCTGCATTTCTCTCTTCAACTTGGAGTTCCTGACTCAAAACTATCCAAAGCGCAAAATTGTCTAGAGAGGGAACTAGACTCCTCATCCTGGAGGTCAGAGTGATTTGTGGACAGATACTGGATTGCCGCCTCCAAATCGGGATAGGAGTTGAATTTCAAACAACTAGGGCAGTTTCCAATAGCCCTTGACGGCCTTGGCGGCACTTCTCCATTTAGAAAGTCAAGTTGTGGCTTCTGTATTATGTATTGGAGCTTCTGGTCACTATTGCTTTGATGCTTGCTGCATTCCGAGCACACGCGATTGATGAGCTAGCATAATGTAAGAATTACCAAAATCTCTTGAAATAAATTTAAGGGAAAAAGACGTTCACATGAATGAAATGAAGGAGTTAGCTCTTTCACTTACGGCAGATATCAATGCAAGAGTGCCCCAGCATCTGTTTAGAAGTGCATGAGGGTAATGAACGGTGATAAAATGCCCAACAAGAGACTTAGTTGCATCGATAAGGTCGTTTTGTAGATTCATTAGCTTCCATGCTTGTAACTCTAGAAGCGGGTGAGAGAAGTTCGCTGAAGATTTTGATGTACCGCCAAGTAAATCGAATGGTGACATTTCTTTCGGTAGATCAAATCGGCATATTGTATCCAATGAGCACTCTGGTATCTGTGAGTACGTCTTCTGAATATACTTATCAATCTGCGTCAATGTGATCTGGATTGTAGCATCATCGTATGGCTCTACATCTCCAGGACGATGTTTAGTAGGATTGAGATTAGGAGTTCCCATGTCCATTTTATAGTCATTAGGCCAGAGGAGAAATGGTGGGTATCTGCAAGTCGCCTGTTATAGGAAGATGTGAAAAGCTGGGGTTGGTTGTAGATAGTGCGAGACTAGATTCTGATTCCCTTGGACTCAAAGTCGTTCGATTTTGATGACGTCTTAATGAAAATCCTCTATGTTTGGCTTCTCGTGATTGTGATGGTTCCACAGTTGTACTGGTACCTGATTCCCGATCAGATTCAGATCGAATGCGCTTTGACAGAATTGATGCATCGGGAGATGAATATGATGAAATAGAATCCCTGACATCATCTCTAGTTTTGGGCCTCGGGTTTTGGGAAATTTTTTGGGCCTTCTTGTTCTTCCGAACGATGTCGTATGTACCTAAGTCATCTACTACTAGAGAACGCGGACTAACAGTGTCGGATGCGGATACGAGCTCACGCTCCGTAATTAACTTAGGAGGTGTAGATGGTAGCTCCTGAACAGAAGCACTCTCTGAATGAAACTTCTGATTAGGAGCGCTATCTTCATTGGCTTCTTCAAAAATCTCAACAATTCCTTCGTAACTGCTCTCATTGTCAGAATCTTCTCTAACTTGGAAAGTTCAGTGGTTTTGATTCATATCTTGGTCCTGGGTTTCGTTGGTAGCGCCTGTCGCAGATACTTGGCTGGAATAATATGATGAATGTGAATGTGTGGACTGGAGGTTGCTCAGCTTCTCAGAAGGCGTGCTCTCGTGCTTGGCCACATACCTGAAATCTTCATAATATGGACTGTTGATGCTGTGAGTAAACATGCGCATCGAAGACCAAAAACCCTTACCTATGTTCAACGGGTGTGCGGTTATCGCCTTCGCTATCACTCGAACTATGCCCCTTGTACTCCAGTGCTAGTCGAACTGGTCTAAAAATTTGGACTGGTACTGCTGGCAGTCGAGATAGTCGGGTTCGTATGATTGCATGCGCCTTGGACTGACTCAGTTCTGGCCATATACTACCAGTTAATATAACATCTTCTTTATCGCTTAATAATAACCGGCATTCTTCAATTTTGCAGTCTGCATCTGCAAGACATTCACTAGCAATAGCTTGGCGTAGCTCCTAAAGTAGAGATGAGTGTATGTCCGAACTCCTCTGCGAGATTAAGCTAGCTGAAATACATACGTAGAATGTCTGGCAATGGTGAGCATGTAATGATTGTCTCTGAGATAGATTATCAGCAATCTAGACAAAACCAAATCTTATTGTGGTATACTTACCCGATTGTAGAACAAGAGTCCATAGTTGAGGTACACTCAAGTATTGATTAGGGTCAATACCTGGCATTTTCCGAAAAACCTGTTCGCCATCTCGATCTAACGCGATTTCATGATCATAACCGTACTGGAGCAGCCCCCTTGGAAGGTGAAGTGATGAGTCGCCTAGTGGCAATTGCGGTTTCCACTTACTAAGGCTGAAGTATGGATATGAGATGAATGTAACATAGAGGTCTTGGTCCCCCGATAATCATTGTCTATGCCATCACAACGTAGGACAGTACCAGGTCTGATATATTTACCGTAGGAAAAACGCTTCTCATATCTGTCGCGCACCTTCCTGAGTAAATATACAACTACTGGAAGTAGTTCATCATGGTGGTTCAGTGTTATATTAATTGCCATTCGCTCAAAGACCGCATCAGCGTAAGAGCTATGTTGTGAAAATTCATACACTTGCCTCAAAATCTTCGAAGCTGATACCGTTCGTTTGTAAATGCCTGAAGCTAGTGAATAAGGGTTAAATTTATTTCGTCTGAAGTTTACGTACACCCAGCGGCTTCCGTTGGTGAGCTTGTCATCTGCATCTGATTTTGGAGTCGATTCCTTGAGGATTCGCATGCGGGTATAGTCTTCTTCATCGGTGTACAACGTAGATGATGCGATGTCCATCGTCTCCTTTTTATCACCAACCCTAGGCTGGAAACCGGTCGATGCGGAACGCGATATCGCATGAAACTTGCCTTTAGCTACTCTTCCCTTGGTATTAAACTCGAGAATGGCTTGGGTGCCATATTCATTTGTTGCTGATTCCGAATCACCACTAGACGAGGAAGGTGAAGAATTTCGACGCCGACCCATATTTCCGGACACAAAGAGGGAAAATGAGAGGAAGGTGGTTTAGTAGATTATGGTTATGACATTGAAAGATAGAGCAGATAAATTTGAATAGCTTGCTTATGGCTTTGGTGACTGATACTCGGGCCCTTCCGGATGATAAGAAATCATTGATCGCCGGTAAACTGGACGTGGGAGAAGGAGAGAGGAGGCTGAGGTAAGGAGGGGCGGCAGGCGCGGAGTAGGGCTAGGCTGGTTTAATGAGGCGTAGCAACGCGATGAGGCTGAGGTTTAAGGTCAACCTGTACGCTTGGGCGGTGTGATGGAATCATCTGGAAGGGCTCAGGCTCGAGCAAGTGCGTTACAGCTGAACATGTATACATTTGGCCTCGAGGCTATTGGCACGCATCTAAATTTGTGTGTCTTGAAACGAACCCAACCTCCATAGTTCCCATGGACGTATGAAAGCAGGCCTTGAAGAGACTTTACAAAAATCCTTTCAATCGCAAAGGGACAAGTGCCATCCACAAGCCTCCGACCAGGAAACACCTCGGAGAATCACGTCCCCGTGAGGCTGATTCTCTCGCAAAGCGAACCGGCTGGAGTTGTTTCCTCCAGCATTCGACACCTTTGCAGGTCGTTAGGAAGTTTGCGTTTGATCTAGGGCGGGTATGCCTTTCCTACGACTGCCATTGGGAAGGCTTTTCTCGTCGAGGCCAAAGGTGCCCTGTGAGGATATTTGATGAAAACAACATGATTTGCACGTATTTAGTGTATCGCCGAATGAAACTTTTTCATCCAATAGCTGGGACGCGCACGGTAGCCTCTGCATATCAGCCGCCTGCTTTATGTGTTACGTGTAAGGTGGAATGGTCAGTGAAATGATTAATGATTGGTATTTCATTCAAGCGAACATTACTCAAAGAGCTTAGAATGGAAGGTGGGCTTGCAGATATCTATTCTCTCGGTATGTCTGCCTGGAGGTTACTACACCCGTGTGTAATCGGTGAATAAAATATTGAGGATGTCAGGCTTTACTCACTAACAGCATGTATGAAGAGGGAAGATATGAGGTCAGATCAAACGCTGGTGTATCGAAATTCTCCAAGAGGTAGTTGATGAGAAGAGGAGAGAAGATGTTGACGTTGGAAGTAGAAGCCTCCCTGCTTATGTAATCAGGCTAAGGGAGCACTGACCAATCACACCCTTAAAACCTGACTCCCCTACCTTCGTGCCTCCCTTTCGTCTCTACTTACATTATTATAATCACAAGAAGACTCAAGACATAAAATGAGCTGAAATGCTAGTAATTAAGGCCTTACATATAATTTTTGACCAGGTGAGGCGCCCCACGCTAAGCATTTCTGCCTGAACCCTAGTCATGAGCTGCGCCACAGCCATAAACATACATTTACCTAGATACAAAGCATTCATCTCATCCCATCTCAATACTCATCTCGAAGACTAATGTCTAATATGGCAAACATACCTCTAAAACATTCATCGACGCAAGACATGAACCAAAACCTCCAGCCAGGAACCATCACCACCCTACCACCCACAGCCTCCAAACTCCCAGGCCTAAAACCCCAAGACGCTATCCTCCTCCACCACAAACAAACCCTCCTCCAACACCCCACATCCCCCCTCCACCTTCTCCGTACAAAATCTCACCCTTCTTTCCACACATCCCAAGAACTCCTCTCCGCAACAAGCGCAACCCTCGTATTCGCCCAAGAAGAAGCCGGAACCGCCCTCTGTATTTCCCCAGAAGGATTGCTCTTAACCTGTTCCCATTGCATCGCTGAGACGGCAGAAGAGCTCGATGTTACGCAGGCGAAATGGTTGCTTTTTGCGGATGGGAGGGTCGTGAAAGCGAGGTGTGTTGCTTGGGATGGGAAAAGGGATTTGGCGTTGTTGAGGATTGTTGCTGCTCAAAGACCTGCCGTGACGCTTAATGCTACCGCGGCTGAGATATCGGTGCCGGAGTCTAGAAATAATGGTCAAGGGATGAAGGTGGAAACTAATGGCAGTCGTTTACTTAGGTCTTCTAACCGGCTTAAAGGATCGACCACGGCTTTACCCCCACAATCCACCTCCATAGAGCCCATTTCATTTCCCTTTATCCCATTGGCTCCATCTCCTCCCACCAAAAAGACACCATTATATTGTATAGGCCACCCTGGAAACGAAGATTTAGAAGCGTCTCGTGCTGGGATCAAAACCGATTACGACGTCATTCATATCTCTGCCGGGGTGTTCCACGGCTATGAAAAGGACCAGGATGTGCATGATAATAGCGAGATTGGTGCTTTGATGCATGACTGTTGGACGTACTGGGGACACAGCGGCGCACCTCTTGTTACTAGAGAAGGTAGAGGTGGAAGGGCAAAGAGCGACAGCCGTGTTGGATCATTAGTCGGATTGCACTCTTCTTGGGATGATGAAACTGGAATGCGGAGAGGTATTGGATGGGAGGCAATCTTTGAATTTCTGAAAGAGAATGGCGTTATAGATTAATAGGGATATCCTTAAAGCAATGACTTCATTCCACAGGTAATACCATTGGGGGCGCCTGATGAATGGTACGTATGATTTGAAGTCAGTCAGAAGCAGTATTGAATTTTGATAAACTATATACTACACGATAGAAGGAAAAGCAATATTAATTTGGCTGTACTAGCCGAGAATAAGAGCAGAGGAAAAGAAGAATCATCGAGAAGAGACCCTGAGATAGGCGTTCACCGACACCCATCTGTGGCTTGTTCGATGGAAATGGTGGTTACACAGCCAGACGTTGCATCCCGTGCATTTGAGAACGGCATACTTGTCGCATTGGTGACGAGTGATCTTGTGAACAAGCTGACAGCGAGACTGTGCATGTCGCTTCTGAAAGATTGTAATGCCTCCGAAGTAGACATACTTTTCGTCCATGTTGTCTTGGAGCCATTTGGCTGGCAATTGCTGCCTTTCCCATTTTGTGAAGTGTCCACAACTCTTTTGTCCATCGATGAATGTGTATCCGATAATGCCTTCACCCAAGCGATCCAACGCTGGTGCTAAGCACCGTGGCACGCTGATATGGCCTCTTCGTGTGGCCCAGAATGAGGGCACAACCAGCTTGGCGACGGGAGACTTTGCCGCTGCGACGTTCGCAGCGGGCAAACCACTTGGTCGAGCGGGAGACGCTGGGTGCAAGTCACTTGGCTGAGTAGAAGGCGCTGAGTGCAAGTCACTTGGCCGAGCTGGGGGCGCTGGATGCGAACCACTTGGTCGAGCGTGAGATGCAACCGGTGCTAAATGCATAAACTGAAACCCGGTCTGCTTTTTCTCACGTTTTTGCGTCAAAACCGGCTTCCCTATGACGGGCAGAAGAGATGTTTTTGGGTTTGGTCTGAAGCCATGTGGCGCCACGAACGAATCTGGCGCAATGTGTAGTGATTTGATCACCGGCAACAGGCCGGTGGCAGGTTTCGGTGCTTCAGGTGCAGCCAGCAATGTCGACGAGACTTCTGGTGCAGCCAACAAGACTTCTGGTGCAGCCGACAACGTCGACGAGTCCGGCACGTACGGAGGTCGCGTCTGTATCTTGCGAAGTTCCTCAGGCCATTTGACCTCGAACTCGAAAGGATCGTATGCAGGGTGATTTAGCTCGAAGAAGAAGAGCAAATCCTGCAGAGTAAAACGGGCAGGTGGAATCCATTGATTAACATTGCCGAGATCTGTCGTAAATGGCGTATGGAATGGGTTATCCGCATTGAAGTCGTTATTGGTGATGTCCGCGAATATCTGCCATAGCGGGAAGTCTCTGGGTTCTTTCACCAATTCGAACCGACCGCCACACGATAAATCTTGATATTTCTTTAGGTCTGCCTGTGATTGGCAGAGGGGTAACGTTGTGGCTTTGAAATGCAGAGCTGCCTTTCAAAAGTATCCTAACACAAGGAGGCAGGAGGCGGCTCTGTTTGATACCCTGTAGAGAGCACCACCTCTTTAAGACGAGGAGC
>AJFL01000801.1:0-20234 GCA_000467735.1 Rhytidhysteron rufulum CBS 306.38 | reverse complement strand
CTGGAGATGCTAATGACAAGTAGAACGACAGCGTTTTCCCGTCTATGCACCGCTACCTTCAAGTCAACAAGAACCCATTTATTACTGATACGACTGGTCCATCGGATGGGGATGCTATGGATGAGACACCCGATTTGTGAGGTGGATATGTGGAGAATCCCGTGGACGCTCCAGGGAATAATAACGATACCGAGTATAAGTATGGGGTATGTTGAAGAAGCTCTTCAAATGGACCGTGGATGCCAAACGGTAGAATTCAAAAATCAAATTCATGCCGGCAGATCTTCATTGATCTAGCCTTGTTTCTTGGGTAGTTTCAAATAGTTGCGATAGCGGAATAGGAAACTACCTTAGAATACAACTGTGTCTTTCGCTGTGATATATACAAAGCAGTACAAGCGACTTCTCTGCTTCTAAACGCTTCTGTTCTCTCATCTTGCGTACCCTTACATAATGTGCCTTTAACAAATGCACGAGAATGATACATACCTTACCTAAAGACTGCCTTCCTTTAAGATGCTCTTTAATTTAGCCTGAAATATCAAAAATTGGCCAATAGAGAAGGCAGTTTACTTTAATTGAAACTAAATTAGTCAATATATTTTATCTTTCTTAAGGTTTATAAATTATCTTTTAATTACTTTTTTTAAATTTTAAATTTTTTATTAAAAAAAAAGGAGAAGAAAAAATACTACTAATAAAGCAGTTCTGCTTACTAATAGAACTAGTCTTCTTTAGAACCTACTAAAAGAAAGCTAATTAAACTTAGTTCTCCTATTTACCCAACCTTAAACCTTGAGGAACCTCAAACTACCTAGGTAACTACTTTAGCCTAAGGCTTTTGCTAAGGTTACCTAAACTTTGCCTACTTTTTAGCAATCAAGTTTACGCATCACCATTATGGAAACGAACGAGGTTCGTTGATTTTCCCCTCACCTTGCCCGGCGGCCCGTCTTACTTCTACAACGCACTCTAGGCGGTAAAAGAGGAGGAATTCACCGATGGCGACGACGCAGGAGACGCCGATTTGTCATTCATCACGGCGACGCCACTACCACAGTCGAGTGTATTACGCCGACCAATTGGATATCTCATGAGTAATTACATGCCTTTTGCTCTGCTCCTGTTTGCTTTTCACTAATGCATATCACATAGAAGCCCTCGAAACAGGACTCGTGGATATAAATCCGGAGTATCAACGAGAAGTTGTATGGCCTGGTAGGAACACCTTTGCCCATCACCCCTACTACAATACTAACCTGTTCCTAGCGAAGCGTATGACTGGATTAATCGATTCTATCTTGGGTGACTACCTACTCCTTAGGTCTGAAAAATACCCACTAACATTGACCACAGAGAACTACTATATTCCACCTATCATCTTCAATGTCGTACGAGTCGACGATGAATCAGATGCAAATCGCGGAAAGTGGAAACGCGTATGTGTTGATGGGAAACAGCGTCTTTCCTCGTGTCTTGCATTTATTCAAGGCGAAATCCCGTGTCACGACCGAAACGGGGATATATGGTACTTCCGTCATCCTCCTGATGCATCGAGCAGCAAACCGTCAATTCTTCCGGACAATGTCAAGGAAGATTTTCTTAATAAGAAAGACTTCATCGCGTTCGAGTTTCAAAACCTATCATCAGAACAAGAGGAAGATCTTTTCGCTCGTGTTCAGATGGGAATGCAACTAAGTCCGGCCGAAAAAATGCGGGCATCATCAGGCCCTTGGCAGGACCTTGCTAAGTTGTTTGAAACGGACTTTCCCTCTACCGTTGGCCTTCTGCGTACAAGTACTCGCGGAGTAGGGTTTCGACTTATACTGTCATGCTTCTCTCAGATACTTGAGGTCCAGCACCCATCAACAGCCAACGGGAAACCGGCCTTCAAGATTACACACGCCATATTAGCCAAATTCCTCGAGAACAAAAGGGCTTTAGATGATGCCACCCAAAGTCATCTTGCGTCCGTCTTTACGCGGTTTGAGGCCTTGATCGAGGAAGACCCGCTAACATTTCAAAACAATGGATACAAGAATGTGAAGACATTTGCGCCAATCGAGTTCGTCGCTGTTGCCGTCCTGATATCCATGTATGGCGATAATCGGAATAACACGATGCTCTTAGGGGACATTCAGGCAATGCGCTCGACCCTTCGTCAGAACTTCACGGAGCTTAAGATGAGTTCCCAATTATGGAGTGCTATTTGGGAGTTTATTGATTCCCTCGAGCAATTTAGAGGAGCAAATGATAGTGTATCCTTGTCGCCAATAGAGAATAGCTCAATTACGACACCTGCTTCAGGAAGGAAGGCAAATAAGGCAAACTCGGAATTAGCCGTGCCGTTACCTCTAGGCATACAAAATCTACAACATCGCATACGACAGCGTAATGACGCACGAACTAGGATCACCAAGAAAGGGGCATTGCCAGCTAGAACACCACAACAGCCTCCTAGCCTACTCGTCACTTCCCATGAGGATCGTCATGTGCCAGCAACTTTGACTACGCTATCTCATACCGCAGTCAAGAGAGCTCCAGTGGCCCCGATGACAGCACTTTCAAAACCCTACACTAGCGTAGCAACTGAAGGAATTGTTCAAGCCACTATCGACCCACTGGTTTCTAGCATCACATCACGGCCATTCACAGCAACGACAACCGAGTCCTTTGACGATTTCCAAGAAGATCCCGAGGTTTTAAGAAAAAGGTTGCTGAGCAGTTTCCGAGGAGCTAGGAGCCCCAGTGGGCTGGGGGTACATAAACGCAAAGCAGAGAAGGAGGTCAACCCAGAGAAGCCAACTAAGCGCCAGGTTTAATCCCTATCGGTCTTGCTAATACATATTTTTCGAGTAAATGCTATTGTCTGGGATTCTAGTCGATTTGATTCGACCAGGCGTATTCCCAGCATAAATCAAATTTATACATAGGAGGGCATAGTTCCCGATGTTCATAGTCAATGCCTAATTGATTATATATCGGAAGCATGAAGCAACGACAATGCATAGATGCAGAAACCTACTATATAAATATATGCGATTGACTGGCTATATTCGGACTGAAATATGATGGTGTAGGAACCCGAGTAAAAAGCTGGGGCATACAAGCTTAGGTAGATTTAAAGGATTCAGGGATGGCTGAGCTGACATCAGGCGGGGCTTGCTTCCTTTCCTATCTTCAAGCATTACATTGCACTCCACAAACACCAAACTCCCATCTCGAGTCGTCCAAAGCAGCCACCAGCATGGATGCTACGCAAATGCTGGAAGTGGGACACGATGGTGGATGTTTCTGGCCTAGAAGGTCTGGAGACGGGCAGGGTGCCCCCTTTCGGCATCAAGTCCATCCGACGTCATAGCACCAGTCTGTCCGTTCAAACAACAACCGACAAGCAACAAGCGACGACAGGCATACAGCAACAATATATAAAGTTACAACCAACTCAATGCCCGCCCGCCTCCTCCACGCACTTCTTGAGCTCTTCAAGGTGGGTTTCGTCAGTATCTACATCGCTCTCTTCAAGATGGTTGTCAACACCAAGTCGTTTAATCCCACCCGCCATGTGCCAGACCTCTCCGGAAAAGTCATCTTGGTGACGGGAGGTATGCACGCCCACATCTATCGTCTCGAATACCTTTAGCTGACTGTCTAACAATAAATAGGCAATGCCGGTCTAGGTCTCGCAACAATCCAACAACTTGCCCCTCACAGGCCCTCCAAGATCTACCTCGCAGCCCGCACAGCATCAAAAGCGCAAGCTGCCATCTCTACGATCCGCTCCTCAGTCCCAGACGTACAGATTGAGCATCTTCCCCTCGACCTGACCTCCTTCTCCTCGATCGAATCCGCTGCCGAAACTTTCAAGAGACAGGAGAGGAGGTTGGATCTGCTGATCAACAATGCTGGTGTCATGGCGACGCCGTGGGGCAAGACCGAGGAAGGCTATGAAATACAATTTGGTACAAACTACGTTGGACACGCGCTTTTCACTAAACTACTCATTCCTGTGCTGTCAAAGACGGCAGATGAACCTGGTGCTGATGTTCGAATTATAAACGTGTCGAGTGAAGCACATCGATTTGCGCCTCGGACGGGCATCATATGGGAGCAAGATAAGCTGAAAGATGAGAGATCGATGACCCGGTATGGCCAAAGCAAGCTGAGCAATATTCTCTTCACTACCGAACTTAAACATCGGCATCCACAAATCACATCTATAGCTGTGCATCCAGGCGTTATCCTGACGGATCTCTACGCCCCATGGCAGACCAATCCGATCTCGAAGTTTGCCTTTTGGTTATTTGGTCAGGTCCTCAGGCTCGTCCCTTTTTGGGTGCTACCGAATGCTTATGAGGGCGCGAAGAACCAGGTTTGGGCGGCTACAGCAGAGAAGGTGAAGGTGACGGAGGCGACTTATTATACCCCTGTGGGTAAGGCTGATCTAGGCAGTAATTTGGCAAGGGATGAGGGGTTGGCAAAGAAGCTTTGGGAGTGGACCGAAGTTGAGTTCGAGAAACATGATATTAAGGCGGAGGAAATATAAATAGACGTGAAAGTCTTTTTGGTTAAAAACTAAGTTCAGGGCGCCGCATGTTCCCTATTAGGCACGAAAGCTATGTGTATGGAATATAAAACTCCATAAGCATTTTCGGTCACCAATTCTATTATATCACGAAAGGTATCCAATTCATCTATTTGTACTCTCTTACAAACTAAGACCAAACGAAGATCCTAGATAAATCTATATCGAGCCCCTGTCCCAATCTATAGTCAATGTTCTCAATCCCTCGCCCATGCCTGATGCAAAAAACTAATTCTCTCCGGGCTCTCCTTTCCCAGACCACATACTTCTCTAAAGTCTCCAAATTCCTTCCCACTTGCCTCAACCCTTTTCCTAAAGTCTTCTAATCGACAACTCCTTCCCGGTCCCTGCTCACACCCCGGGATAGCAATTACGCCATCATTGATATTGATACGGACGAAGGTGTCGGTGTTGGAATGCTCTTCCCCACTCTTGCAAGAAAGGCGCTCAAAGATGGTACGGCCGCCCATGGGGGAGACTTGGGATTTGCGCCAGTTACGGACTTTGGGGATATGAGTGATGGGGAGCTCGGGGTCACTTATGATGTCAAGGGCTGTGAGCATGGGGGCGATGTCGCCATCGTGAACACTGAAATAAGTTAGTCATGCTGGTCTCATTTCACAAATCCCTTTCCTAATTCCGAACACGAAATTTGTTGATAAAAATGGGGTGAGCATAGAACTTACAAACTGAAGTAAAATGGACCAGCTTTCGGTCCTTCGACAAGGAGATTGGTGGTTGCGTTCAACCATAGCCATCCCATAGCTCCCGCATATTTCGTACCAGGTCCAGCGCGATAAAAATGCAATACATCCCTGGCATACTCGAAGTCTCTCCATTCGTCCTGAGTAAATACATCACACCAGGGACTACTCCCTCGAATTGTAATCTCAAACCCACACATCTCTTGCATGGCATAGATTTCATCATTGGAGAAAACGATCCCTGAATTCTGGTTTTGGAGACGAACACGAATGGAAGGGAGGTAGGTGGAGCGGAACTGGGTCATCATTGCCGGCCCCTTGTCATGGCCTTCTTCTTTATCCTCCAGATACGCCAGGCATGTGTCTCCTGGAGTGAGAGAGTCGCCACCTCGCTCGAAAGTCTCCGGGATGATGTGTAGAGTCGCTGTATTATTCCAGTCTAGACCAAAAAAGCCTGCGCCAAAGTACCTCGCCGTATCAATTACACGCTGTGAGTCACTGGCCCAGAAATTGGTTTTCCCGTTTGATAGACGCAGGGGAAGAAGGTGGTGATAGCGGGTACGGAGTTTAACACCTGTTGTGAAAGCGCCTAGAGAGCCAGAGAATGGTCCGGTCGTTGTGAGTTGTTCGAAGTCGCGTTGAGGATCTAGGGCTTGTTAGATATGTAAAGAAAAGAATTGCATAGGTAGATTGAGTTACGCAGACGCAGATAAACTGAAAATGTGGCTGTACGAAGGTATGGTCGAGAGCCCTTTTAAATAGATGTATTAAGAAACAAAATTCCTTTAGAAATACTAGACATACCTGCAGAGAAAAATGCCCAATTATTCACAAAAGCTAGATCACCCTTGAACTGAATGCTAGAATCTTTCATCCTTTTGAGTAGCTTAACAATTCCTAGCTTCTTATTAGCAGGTGGATATTTTATTAAAGAAGAGAAAGAATGGGGAGATGAACCTACTATCACCAACTCTAGTCGTAGGATATCTTTCAGCATGTCTAGCCATCTTCGAGTCTATTAGCACACACGTTCCATCCGGTCAAGCTCTATCGGATCCATCACTAATCGAAGAAAGACGCACCATGTGGACCTGCTCAACTTGACATCCCTCCGGAACCCCAATTCCACCTTCGACTACACCCTCAACCTTCTCTACCCATGGCCCATTGCCCCCAAGATGATAAAGAATATTCCAGTCTTTCGTGATTGCACCCCCACCCTGTCCCCTTATCTGAGTCTTTTCGCCTGTATTTTGAGCATATCCAAAGGGGTGGAAAACACGTTGCGGGTGGAACCAGCTAGTCCAACTCGATTGGTGCGGCTTTCCCGCACATTCGTAGTCGAAGTAGCCCTGATGGTTTCCGTACGGAGATTCATCGCGGTTCAATTGTCCTACTGTTATTGCTTGCGGATTATTGAGCGCTATTGCAAGAAGGATAGCAAGAACAGCTGTGGTGAAGGACAGGAAGGCCGTCAGGTTCAGGTGTTGAGTGATCATAGTTGCGGTGAGAGGGGTCAATCAGACCCTAGAAGTTGATGTGTTTATGTCGAGAACAGAAACTAGTTATGCTATACAAGTGATATCATCGCGTCCGAAGGTCAGGGCGATGTTGATTTGTTATCAAAGGTTAGAGTGACCAAGATGATTGTAGGAGGTGAGTAACGTTAGATTTTATAAATGCTCAAGCTCGTGGAGAAACCCACAATTACGTCGAGATATGTATGCACTAACCAGTTATGGCTTACACATTTTATTATTTTCGCACAGAATAACAAATGGATACCGGGTTCTCAAACTACAGCAAGTGATCATCATAATTATTAGGGAATAAAGCCTGGAAATCTATATTTTTTTTTCCATATATTAGGTAGGGTCGTAAATGAACTTGTATTTTCATTTATCAGAATAGCCGAGAGGTTCCAAGGGTTGTTTCATCCACTTCCCAGACACCCTCACACAACCCAAGACTAACTCCGGTGCACCGTTTGATATTAGTTAGGTTTTGGAGATTGTTCATGCCGTAAAAGAGAAATATTTAAACATAGCATCAAACCTACGCCATTAACCCCAACGCTGTTATTATTATTCTTAAACCTACAGGTTTAAGAGGCTGGGTTTCAGTAACAATCAGCGATCAAGACCACATGAGTGGCACTGCGGCGGAGCCCATTCGACTAGAAATATGGAAGGAATGTGTAGACTGCATGCTCGTCAAAGATGATCAATCCGATCACGTGACGCATGTTTGGAATCATGGAATTGTCTAAATCATACACTCAGAACCCTACCCAGTCAAAAGAGCCATCCCGACGATTTACTAGGGAACTCCTGATAGAAGGCATGGTACAAAGCTTGTACTGCCTGTATGGCTGCCCCCCCCGCCATCTCCACTGTCCTGGATACATCATTCATCAAAGTGCCAATGCCGATTTGATACTTCAATTTTCTCCCCATTGAGACCCTACCATCGTATACATATCCCTTACTTGAGCAATTTCTTCGCCGACTCCTTGGCATCCTCTGCCGTCTGTTTGACTCCTCCCTCAATCTGCAGGGCCACATCTTTAGCCTCCTCGCCTACGCTCTTTTCCTTTTGGCTTCGCTGGTAAAGCAAAATGCGAGTCACCTGGGTCGTACCCACGAGGAACAGGAAAAAGTTCACAGCGGCGAGGAACAAGTTGCGGGGCTTGATGATGAAGCACCACCTAGTCCAGATGGCGCCTGTGCATAGGAGAGCAGCATTTTGGGTTAACGAGAGCGATTCAGCTGGGCGCGCAAAGTCGGATACACCTGCTAGGACAATAGACCACTGGTAGGGTGTCAGCTGTTGGGCACATGTAGCTAGGGAGGCCAACGGATGTAGAAATATTCGGTCGGAAGAACTTTGGAGGGAGGCCTTTGCGGATCCATAGGGGATTATACCTTCATGATTGGGGCCCTATGAAGTGCAAAACATCAGCATTGGTCAATGGATAGCCCAGCAACCGGGTCTGAGTCAATGTGCCAATGTCATTCCATGTTCAAATAGCATTCGGCTTACCAGAAATGAACCGTCTTGGGACCGACAGGGGAATTCCAGAACTTGCCAAACCCACTGGCGGCGGCATCCTCAGTTGGCGCTGCTGTCTGGATGCGTCGGCGGAGGAGAGGTTGACGGAAGATGTTTCGGGAGGCCTGGAAGAGGCGGTAGGAAGGGCGGGCAGACATGATGACGGTAGCTCCAAGCCTCGGTGATCCAGAGCGAAGAGAAAGAGAACGGCGACAGCAAAGGCAGAGTCGGGTGGAGGTGGTGAAGGAAAGGATGTTGCGAAGGCGAAGGCGAATCGAATTGACGACGTTCGGGGTTATGTGATCTATCTATGCAAGACCGCCCGCTGTTACTAAGGTTCCTGTGCTTCTCCGGCGTTACTCCGATAATTGGAACCTGCAGCTCCAACCACCAACATCTTACATAGATCAACCACACCACCACGTCCTTTGCGCTCTCCAACCTTCGCAATGGCCTCTAAATACGCCTTTACCCAGTCGCTGAAGGAGTTAAGGTTCCTGCTGTGCCAGACCAGCGATGTCAGCGCTGCTACGCGGTATGAAGCCCACCGAGCCGCCCACGTCCTCTTGCCCTGCACCAACTGACGGTATCAATTCCAGGACCTTCTTGACGAGGACCTACCCAACGATGAAGAAACACAACCCGCACACTCCCATCATGATTCGCGAGGCCAGCGGTGTTGAACCCAAGGTCTATGCGCGTTATGGTACGTACAGTCGAACCTTGCGAAACCCTAGTCTTCCTGACCAGAAATCCCTAGAGTTTGGCAAAGAAAAAATGATTCCTCTGAAAGGACTGGATGATAAGACGATTGAGAGCAGGGTCACAGAGTTAGTCAAATCGACGGTATGATAATGGTGGAATGGTAGGAACTTTAAAGGGAAAGGAAGGGATGCGATGTATAAATGTATCAATACGATGGATATGCCCTCGAGATAAACCTTGGAAGTCACGATATAACAGAAATTTCCACATTCAGTTTCCTATTCTAAGCTGCAGGAACGTAGAACGCTGATTCTGGCAACTATCCGTTGCAGCGGAGAGTGGGGAAGAAAAACAAAATTCATAATGAAAAATGTCCGCCATGCGATTAGCGCATCATGCGCTCTTCATTCTTTTTGTACTGACCAATAGCGCCGAGGTATGCGTGGTATGATCCTATTTCAGTCCTCCGGAAACACCAGCGCTATGCATAATTTGCCTTAAAAGTCCTATTGCCATGAAGAAACGAGACAGTGCGTCCCGGCTCAATTTGTCCTGATCCTCTTCCCAGCTGGTTGTCCATCGCTGACTTGTTCTGGAGCCCGCCAAGTAGGGCTCTGGCTCTCGTCCTCATCTCCAATACTCTTTGCTTCTACTATTGTCTCTATAGTCCGAGTGCTTGAGTTCCGTTTCGCAACAGAGTGAGGCTTTTTCAACCTCCAGGGAGCCTCAATGGAGAAGGAGAAGACTTCGCGGTCGTTCATGTGTTCAACCATTTTCTTCTTCCGCGGTTTCTCATCTTCGCCATTAGCACTCCTTTCTCCATCATTTTGGTGGTCGGTATCACCATCAGCCCTTACGTGCCGCTTGAAGCTCCTCTCGAGCCTATCCGCCTGGCGTTGCCTGCTCTCGTTTGAGAAAATACTTGATCTTCCCTTCTTCACCTTTTTACTCTCTGTGTCATCATCTTCATCTTCAATGGCTTCCGAAAATTCCCACATTTCTTTCAGTTCCCCACGCAATAGTGCTGTCAACCATAGTGATCCCACCACTCCGGGAACGAGATAAAGCAGAGCGGGTTGTGCATGACCCCAAATCTGCATCACACTCAACGTGGCTAACATACCGAGGATATAGCCCGTGACACTAGCGTAGAAGTACGGTTTAGGAAACGTGAAAGGGGGTTCGTTATGGGATGCTGGTACAGAGAATAGAGGTCGTCCAGTCCAAGAATGGGTCCAAAAGTAATCACTCCATCCTCTAGTTAAGTGAAAGTATTTCGGCTTGATAACAGTTGATTGAGCATCGGTAGAGGAGCCTGCGACTGGGATGTGTGTTTGCTGATGAAGGTAGTAGAGATAGTGATCAAACCGAAGGGCCAGACCGATCATAATACCGGGTAGGACTACGTCGCCTAGGCCGAGCATCGCAAGAGATTGAAGTGCAGGATCGGCACCAGGAGTAGGCGGACGCGGGAAGACTAATTTGATTGGGACATCAAGAGACTTCGCGACAGTGACCATCATGGGACTAGACATATGATTAGCAATGCGCCATAGTAGTGAGCGACAGTTACTTGCGTGAAAAAGACAAAATAGATGTCGTAGAAGAAAAGTGCGCTCAGTATTAGAGTTCCAGTAGCAAATGTCGTGGGAGACATTAGTTGGAGTGCGCCATATGAGAATCCAAATCCCATGAGGTTGGTCAGATACCAAGGCTTAGAGATGACATTGAAGTATGTTACCGCACTCAGGGCTAGAACAAATCCTGCAATGCTGTGAGGACCAATCTTCATCCGTGCAGCAATCACACGGTGCAGGTAAAGTCTCATGGTCCACTTGTTGCCAGGCATAGCCCGATCAGACCAAAGGACATTCCGCATATTGTCGGATAGTGGTATTCTCGACAGGAACCCAGGGAGAGGAGAGCTAGAAGCCACTTCATCTTTAACGCTACCTCCAACTGGCACCACGTCGTACTCTTTGCCATGGACATGCCAGAGCCTGCCACCAAGAGCATAGCGTCTTGGGAATATCAACGAGTGACCGACATCCAGCGCGTCTGATACGAGCTTTGACACCGAGAACATGGCGAATGCACCAAAATACCAGTTCAAAATCTTATTCAGTAGCGTTGGTTCCTTTAGCCATTTGATCAATAGATAAAGTCCAGCTAATGTGAGTCCGGCCATGAGAGGCATCACGAGTGCATCGGAAGGAGACAGCCCCTCCATGCGCTGTTCTTCCTCCTGTTCCTCGTCCTCCTCATCAGACTCGCTGGTGTCTTCTTGAAGTGATATTTTTGATCTTGTTTCCGGTTTGGCAGCCGAAGAAGGGCGTGCGAGCGAGGCATGCGCACCACAGTAGATGGGAAAGAGAGCTGAGAAGATGAGGTGAATATAAGTAGGCAGTAAAGGTTGAGCAAGGGACAATTCGTAGGCTATACGGCCAAAAGCTTGGGCGACAAGGCCGGGGTCGGACATCGTAGTATTAGCGGCCATCATACGTGGGGCTGGGAGTCCTGTGTGGGCGAAGACTGGAAAGTGAGCTCGCAAGCTCTCCAAAGGGGGACTCCTTATACCATGCAGGTAGAGCGAGTGTTGTGTGCTGAGGTTGTGTTGGTACTTTTGATGATGTGGGGAGAAATAGCACGGTAGGTGGGTAGGTAAACGATACGGCGTGTCGGAACCTCTAGGGCTGCGACACGATTTGCGCGGTCACGTGCTAAGCCGCAATGCCTTACATAACCAAAAGGGGTAAACAAACCGTCACAAGGTAGGAACTGCACATGTTCATAACCGCAATATTTGTATACGTATACAGTGCGTGCACAAGCTATATTTCGGGCTCATGTATCTTAAACCTCAAACCCGCACCACCAAGAAATACAATTAAACTAATAGCTACATTGGTATTCTCCGCCATTAAACACCGAAGCTTATAATACTACAATAAAGAGATTGTTTCGTGTACGTCATGAAGCCCGTGTTGTACGCTCAATGTATAATGAAACTCCAAGAAAGTGACAAACCTAGCTAAACGATGACAAGCACTAAAAAAGATTTAGGTATCCAGTCTAAATTTCCCAGTAACACCGGCTTAAGGACGTTTTTTGTGGTGGCGGACGATAAACTCTAGATAATAATGGGACACGAACGAGAGAAACATGGTACGTTGGCGGGCAGAACCAGCTGTCCACCGACAGATGATATCCATGCAAGTGTTGCATGGTATTAACATGGCGTTGTTACGTGTCCTGGTCCTTGCGTTGGTATCTTCACATCACGCACCATCTCAAACGCCATGCCTTCCACGACGACGCGATTTGGCGGTTTGACAAAAATGTCATGAACCCGTGTCAGAGGAACCCCCTCGAAAGGCGATATTGCACTGAGGACCGTGGAGCTCCGTTCAGATGGAGATACCGCTGCAATTACCCTCTGTTTCAGCTCCGGGTTTAGGGACAAAGGGCAATTATCAAAGTAGGAACCCACGGAGGTAAACGAAGATGAGGTGAGCTTCGGGTTCCGCCAACCAATTGAAGGTGTCGATTTAGAAACAGACGGTCGTGGAGATTGTACATCCGGGCTTACTCCATTCTCTGCAGTGTCTTCTTCGAAGGGTGTGGCAGGAAAGAGAAAAGAGTTTGGAGTCGGATTTTCGTAGTATCTAAGCATTGTGGAATATGAATACGTGCTGTTCCTCGAATCATTCCTAGCCTGACTCATGGTGGGCATAGGTGGAGCCTCGGTATCGGTATCGTCACCACTTTCATCGGTTGAACTCCATTCCGAGAAAGCACTTCGCAACGGAGGTCTTGGTGGGGGGATGTTGATGAGTTGAGGCCGACCTGACGTCTGTTGCACAGCTCGGACAGGAGAATGGGAGCTACTCCTTGATGGGTGGGTAAGGTTGGGTAAAGAACGGGGGAAGGCGAGGGGATGGGTCACTCGATACGAGGAGATGGAATTGAGTTGAGACTGAATGAATTTTGCCAGGTTGGCGGAGTAATCCCCTAACAGGGTGTTTGGCGATGGAAGACCGGCTGGTGGATCAGGCCTGACGACAGTGGAGGCGGTCTGGATGGTAGAGGTACTATGGTCAGTGCACGTGCTTTGGATGGTGTTTTCTGATGAGGTCCGCCTGTGGGGGGATGGGTGTAGTGATTCTTGGTAGTTTGCGCCTGGGATGTCGATTGGCCTAGTATAGGTGGGGGTGGATTCCTGATATTGGAAACGAGTATGGGTGGTTTCTTGGACGGATCTATGCCTTTGCACGCGACGGCCACCTGCATTCCCCTCTCCGTTGGCATGGCGGCGACTCCTAGCAGCAGTGCCTTCGGCCATGATGAGGGAGGCTTCTGCGGCCGAACAACCCAGGGCCTCGACGATGGGAAAAGAATTGCTGCGTTGTCTCTGGAATTGGGGCCTCCAGGAGGACGGGTCGGAGCTATGGGCTGTGAGATGCTGCGTCTCCATGGTGGTGCTCGGCAGCGGACGGATTTAGCACATGATTGGCGGGGCGGGTAGGCAGGACAAAAGAAAAGCGAGGAGAGACTCGGTCGTGGCCGGGGTTGCAGAAGGAACGAATGGAAAAGAGAGCGAAGAAAAGGATGGACGGGGGGGAGACAGCAGGTCGCCGCTGGAAAGGAAAAGAATGAAGCAGGCAGCAGAAGCAGAAGAAGCGCAGCAGAAGAGAGAAGGTGAGAGCAGGCAGGCTGGAGAGAAAAGGGAAACAGAAAGCAAAATAGCTTGGAGGCATTGCGGTAGTGATGATAGGACTGGGTCACTTGCAGGGCCAACCGAACGCCATGGCGGATTGGGCCCAGAATAGCAAGGCGGCCATACTGCATTCCTGGGGGTTTCCAAGCTACCGCGCCCAGGTGACGTTTGGGCGCTGGGCGGATTGCACGCTAAAACAGCACTTGGCCGCGAGCTGCCTACCGCCATCTGAGCAGGTGCTTTCCAAGGTTGCTCGGCCGCTCAGGGGTGTGGCTGCACTGCAGAGATCCGTCTGGCTGGGTTCACCACCGCCCTGCGCTGCCCAATCAGCAGCCCGCCCTGGCCAGCTGCAGCCTTCCAGCATCGCTCAGACTCTTGTAATCTCGACTCCTGTGGCGGCGACGACACGCGAGTATTGCGTAAATCATGACCGCTCCATCGGTCGATTGCCCTCTGCCACAGCTGTGCTGCTGCTGTCGAGGCGTGTTTCAGGCTGTTCTTAAGGCGCCGCGCTGCTCTTCTCTGCCAGGCGCCTACCTCCAAGCAAAGGGGGGAGCCTCAATTCGCATCACTTCGCATCGCAGGCCAGGCCGGACGAAAAAGAAGCCAGGCCCTGATAAGTACATAACAGACACGCGGAGCAAGGCTTGGGGATCACCGCGGATCTACATTATCCTTGCTTGAATCGAACTCCCGTGTTTCTCCACTGCCTGATCAGCCCTGTCACAAGAGCACGACCGCCCATCATCGACGCCGCCAGTCCCACCGCGCCCAAGAATAAGATTATTCATTGCCGCCATCCTCCATCGCCAACTCGGGCTCGCGAATCATGGATGGCCCGCCCCTGGGTCGGTTACGCCGAACGTCATTGTGCGAAGCAATCCCGACCGGTGACTCGACCAGCACCAGCACCAGCATCAGCACCGTCACCGTCACGCACACACATCCATGGATACACTGGCAGCGTGTAGAGGCACTGACACGGTCCGAGATGCTGTCAATGTTGGTTTGTGGTTTGACAGTCTGCGAAAACCCACCTCCATAAGGCGGCGGCTGTCGGTCGACCGTTGTGCGCACCGGTAGCGTACCGTACCCACCTGCAGGAAAAAAAAAAAATCCCGGATCAAAATTGCACGGGCAAGCAATTCCAGTTTCTTTGGGCATCAAAGCCTAACGATAATAATGGATGTCGCTACTCCCCAATGGTTGCCACTACATGTCAACTAAGCATACTCAGTGCGAACCTGCATTGGCTGCAGATGTTAACAAAGCCACCCGAGCGATCCCTTGATGAACTACCTTCCGACCTTGGACCGTCCCCTAGGTACCTTTTCCCCACACAGCCACCCATCCTGAGACGGCGATTCCATCGTTCCCGGATTCCATCTCGTTGCGGCCATCGACCAAGGACGATCATTTACGAGTCGAACCGAGCTGCATCTCTGCATCTGTGTCTGCGTCTGTGTCTGCGTCTCAAACACCCCGGCAAAACAAAATAATCCGTATGTATGTATGTATGTATTACCTCAGATGCGTCATCTTGGCGATTTCCCACGTCAATCGATTATCTCGCTCCATCGGTCCCAATGTTGCTTAACAAAACTGGTTTCCGGATGGGTTGGCAAGACTATAGTGGGTGTTGGATTCCGAGACCATTGGCCGCCTAGATTATCTGACTCATTTCGTATATAAGATTTTACGCTCGTGCTTGCTTGGGCACCCATCCACTTACATAGGTAACTATGTACCCAGGGAAGCATCCTTCATTGCCCTTTCTGGAGTGCCGGCGTTGGCATAACAGACCAAGGTAGAGTAGCTAGGCAGGCTGAAGCATCTTGATTCTTGACTTGGCCTCCTACGGAGAAAAAAAATCTATTACGGGTAGGAGGGAGCCATATGCTGGTCATGGCAGAGGACCTCTCTCACCTTCCAATTTCCGCGTTATCCCCACTGCCCAACTACTTTGCCCGATGGGGCAACAACGAGCGAGCACCAAACATAGAATTCCAACCCGCGGTACGTCAAAAATATCTGTTGTTTCTTGTATGATGCCCGTTGGCACTTCTTTCACGATCTCGAAGATATCTAGGTTCTATACGGTACTTGGCTCATTCACTCCTCTCCATTTGAGTCACGGCCATGTCGCGAAATACGGTGGCCAGTCGCCACGCCATGGCGTTGGTGAATCGCTACCTAACTAGCAATCAGCCACGCCCATGCCCTCAACGGAAACTTGAATATTATATTTAGCCTTTTCTGCTTCATTCATAAACCATGGTCTTCAAAAGAGCCACATCGAATTCTTTAGCTATTTATCACTAACTCCTCACTCCTAGTAATATATTTATGAAGAAATTAGTATATACACATCTGCATACTCATACCTACGAACTCTCCAGGTAGGCTAGTGTACCGATGGAGCACGACAACCCACTCTACTTCCGGGGCGGTGCCACGGTCATGAAACCCCACCATAAGATCCGCTATATCTACCCATCTCTCATCAACAACTCTATAAAGTCACTCAGGCTACAAGAACCATGGTGTGTATTCACACGACGTCGACCGAAGGGCGAATCTGAATTCGATCTTCCCTTCGTAACCATCACCCACGTACGCAAAGATCCCCCCACCTCCCGCCAGTTCAAGGGTTGGATCGTCCGTGAGAAGCAGAATGATAAGAATTCTCCAGAAGTGAATCCGGTGGGTAAGGCTATGCGAAGAGTCAGTGCATATGCGGGCAACACGACTTTAGAGATGGGCCGTTTCCACATTCAAGGTCGCATGGTATTGATCTTACGCAGAATAACGCTTATCCAGCTTCGTAATGGTCAGAACGGCAGAGATGAGGATACCTATGAGATCCCCACAAATCAATGGAACAACATGGAATTAGAAACAGACCCGGGTCATGATAGCTGGTGGAAACGATTGAACGATTTGCTCACAGGCTCGACAGATCGTGCTGTACTAAACGTCAACCATCAGATCAAGTGGGTGTTACAGAAAGGTTCGCCTCTTTGGCGCTGGGCTCCGAGACAAGACATCATGCAGACCTTCCGTAAGATCGATATTCAAGAGATTCCAGAGGAAAATAGAGTGTGTCCGTGTTGTGGTGATGAATACCTTGGAGTGGACGGAGGCGAACGGCCTGTACAGCTGACATGCGAACACTACCATTGTCTCGAGTGCGTAGAGAACTTGATTGACGGGGAGTCTGTTATCAAGGGCTATATCACCTGCATTTTATGCCGCCACACAACCCCAATTAGTCCTAAGCGTGACTCCATCATTTTAAAGAGCGAGGAAGCTTATTGGCGCTGGCGCTCCTTTCAAGATCACTTCGCCGATATAGAGAAAACGTGGACAGCCTACTCAATAGAAGCTTACTTGGAAGATGATAAGAAGTTACCGATAACGATGAACATAGTAGAGAGAACTATCGAGCAGATGATGGATGTGGTTGTTTATGCGTGGCGTCTCCTGGATTATGGGTACTCAATCGATAACCCTGCCAACTTCAAGGAGAGCGAGCTGTTACACAGTACACTGCACGTTGAGTTAAGGAGGCTTGCGATGGCAGGTCTTCGTATGACGTTAGAAGAAGTTCAAGAGGCCCTGGCTTTGACGTCAAAAAATGCGATGGTTCCAATTGTGACCAACGGAGATGCACTTAAAAATCCAAAGTATCCGCCAAATTTTGAAAGGTACAGGGACATGCTAGTAAGGCGAGTAGCTTTAGTGTGCTTTCTAAGTCCCGATGCCAGAACAGGTCTAGAGATGAAGCTAGCCGACGATAAACAGAAATATGCAGGGCGATAGTTCTGCGTGTATATTCTCATCGAAGCTAATATCTTTCCATATCCAAGCAATTTATTTCTACCTGCTTCCAAGCTCCAAATCATGCTCCGTATTACTGTGTCGTGCTGATGGGTATGTCTCCTCCCGATATATGTGTGGTCAGTGGTGTATGTGACGATTGCACAGAGAGCTGCATACTCTTACCCATGTCTGTGGTCATGATCATTTCCTTCTGCTACATACTTATCACCATTCTTCTTCAATTTCCAGTTTGCGAATGCAGCACTCATCCTATCAAACACCATAACAATGAAAAGAAAGACAACCAAGAGCGGTAGTGGCAGGGCATAACTAATGAAATTGACGAGCATGTCTCCATCAGCAGTAATGGCAATTAAACCTCCGCCAGCGGTAAATACCACGAGACGGATGATTACAGGCACCCGATCGAAGATGTCGTGTTTGTGCTTCCGAACCAGGAAAAGGAAGGTAATGAAGCAAGCCATAAGAATAACAAAGGATGTCCAGTAGTAGACATGGACTAGCTTCAAGCTCTGTATCGCAGTCAACGCGGGATCTTTATCCGCCGGAAGGTTCATCCCTAACGACGAGTACAAGGCGCCCAAAGCGTTGTATAAGAGAGTTGATAAATCTCTGTAGGAAGTGTATTGTCCTGAAATTCACGGACGTTCTCTGGCGAACAAATGCCGGTTGCGTTTCTAATGGCCCGAACACTATCGTAAACAGCTTCTGCATATTGCTTGAATTCTAGTTTCTGCTCCAACCGGAGATACTCCAACGAGTCCATCAGAGCATTTACAAGTTCTTGGCCATTGTAGATATCCTCAACACAATAAGTGAAGAAGCTACTGTAGACTTTGAAATAGTTCTTCATGGCATAGCGTGCTAATGCCACTTGCTGTGAACCTTCGACTAGGCCAACAACGGAAAGATGCAGAGGAAAATGAAGTGTTGACCAAATTTGTTGACGAACCGTTCCATAATGACCGCGCGGAGAATTGTCGAAGTAGAGCGCCCATATAAAAACCTAGTAACGTCAATGAGAGCGATCCCTCAGATCTTGAAGTAATACATACGAGGACCAAGAAAATGCACATAACCAAAAAGCAGCCCTCAAAATCCAAACCATGTTTGCCCATCATCTTCGAAATAGTCTTAGTAACACCAATGGCACCCTCCCCGATAACAATCAAGGTAAGCAGACCCATGCGTTCCACCAAATGTGTCCTCTTGAAACTTAACATCCTCCAACAGCACGAAACCGTAATAGTGCCAGTAGCCTCAAGGAACAGGATAATGTACCATACAAGATAGATACTCTCGTGTGGACCCGCAGATTCTTTGAACGCGGGTGTCATTGCTCCAAACACGGAAGCAGAAAGCACATAAATCAGCGCGTTAATACCCAGGGGAAGATACAATTTATGATATCTAGGCAGAATAGTAAAGATCAAAACAATTAGATACTGTAACGTCAGCAGTATTCGACTTATCACGAGCATATAACACAAGATGCGAAAATTCTAGGAGCTTCTTAGCTATGGATATTTCATGTGTTTGATGGGCGAATTTACCGTGTTATTTCCCTTTGCCCCGCCTGGCTGGAATGATGATTCGACAAGCGCCAAGTCGACAAGTGAAATGTATTGCACAAATTTACAAGTCCTCTCATAGATGGAGTCTCGAGCAAAGTGGACGTCGTGCAATGTGACCTGAAACCAGGTGCACCAAAGGATGGCGAAAAATCCAACGTAAGCAAACAATGATGAATGATCAGTGACAGAATGGTACGCGGTGAAGGTAGCTAGGTTGGCAACGAAGAAGAGGTCAAAGAACAGCTCCACTGCATTGGCCTCATGACGCTGAGAGAGGACACGGTTCTCGTGATCGGCACCTTGCAGGGGAGACTCGATCCAGGAGACGGTTCCGTGGAGCTTCCTAAGGTGCTTTTCGTCATCTATAATGTACATAATACGATTAAAGCAATTCAGAAGTGAAGTGTGTAGTTGACTCTGACTTACGTCTCTTTCCTTTCGTATGACTCGTGGACACTGATTCCCATTGCTCAAGGATGCAAAAAAGATATTAGTTAGGTGACGATATGTGATAGTCAGGGTCAATATAGGAGAAGTAGTAACTTTAGCAGAATTGCACTGGAACTTGGAAGGCTGTCAGGGGAGAGCATGGTAGGAAAATATATAGCCAGGATGACTCTCGATCTCGTACTTAGATTGCTAAATCGGAGTAGCCAGAAATTGAATTGACCAGTCAATTAAATACAAGGTGCCAATATGTATATGGCAAGATGGCAGGACTGGGTAGTGCGGAGCCGAGCAGCGGACAAGCTTCGCTATCTTAGCTCTATCTTAACTGCCTGGGTACTATGTAAGATCTGCTCTGTTCTTTGATATGCACATGGGCAGGTGTTTGTTGTTGTAATAGCCGGTTAGAATCAGCTAATAGATAGAGATGGAGGTGAAGATGGACGATGCTATTATTAGTGCTACTTTCATACGGGCGTGCCAGAAAGGGGAAGGAAGAAGGAAGACGACAAACTGTGCAGTGGGCTGGGTGGTTTGACTAGTTTGACTAATTTGATTAATTTGATTGGTTTGTGGAACTGGTTGATTGATTGATTGATTGATTGATT
>AJFL01000798.1:0-20601 GCA_000467735.1 Rhytidhysteron rufulum CBS 306.38 | reverse complement strand
GGTAGATAAGGGATGTATATATATATATATATGCTACTACATGTAAACACATTCATACATCACACACATCACCACAGGATAACAACATTCTGGCACTCAAACAAAAAACCCCACCACAACTCATCACGTTTGGAAAAGATAGATAGTCAGAGACATGCCCTCGATTTTATATAAATCTTTTTACTTGCTCTATCTAGCAAGCCATATAAATAGTCTACCTATCTATCTCAAATCTATAGTGAACCTTGAAAATCAATTATATTATTCTCTTGAACTTGGATATATGCTATATTAAATCAATCACATATCCACTGTTATCACATTCTAGATAAATAGATGGATACCACAACTTAATCCATCCCATCATCATCATCATCATCATCACGTTGGAAAAATAGTCTAAGATCTCCCCAACTTCAACATAAATCTCAGGCTTCACACCTCTCCACCATCATACATCACAAATAGCACATCATTCGCGAAGATTGAGTACCAATTACCCATGAAATGAAGGAGTACGTAAATCCACCATCATCACGCAAGAAAAATAAACAAATAAAATTCTCAAATCATCATCATAATCATCATCTAAACTATAAAGAATCTACCTAACCCGGTAATTCTCCACTCTCCTCTCCCTCTCTCCTACCACCAGTTTTATTTCCAACCCCCTAAATAAAAGAAAGAAGAAATAATTTCCATCCCAAAACCTGCTCAGTCAAGAAAGGGAATAGAGAAATAAAAAGAAAGGAAAGAAGGATAATCGGAAAATTTGCTTCGTCCGTCATACTCTACTCTACCCAAGAGATGGGTATTTCAATCGGTTGCGTTGTAATGGTGGTTGGATTTTGAAAAGAAAATCTACCGAGCATACTGACCTCTACCGTCCAGTCCCTGCAAATCCCTCTCCAAATCGCTCTGTGTACCATAGCCCGCCTCCATTGGCCTAGGGTCCTCGTAACTCCTCGGTGCATAATGGTCCGGTATCGGGACGTTAGGGCCTTGATTATTTACTCCAGCGCCCTGTGGTTGTATACGCACAAGTTGTCGGAATCGGTTGACCTCGGCGAGGATCATCTTCTTCATTTCGGCGATGTCCTCGACGATCTCGAAGTGGAAGTCAAACGTGGTGGGGCAGGAGGGTTCGTCAGAAGCATCGTGCCAGATGTGAAGGTAACGGTGCTCAAGGGCTTCTTCGACAGAGATACGCGAAGAGGGGTCGAAGGCTAGCATGCGGTCGAGAAGGTCCAGCGCATCTGGGTTAGCATTGCGGAAGAGAGAAGCAAAGCTGACCTTTTGCATGTAGGGGAGGTTGCGAACGTAGTCTTGGGCACGGGGGGAACCGATCCTGGAGAGGGTCTCTTCGCTAGGTGTACCGAGATAGTGTAGAATTTGGTTGAGCTGATCGACATAGTCACGGCCCTTGAAGAAGGGCTTGCCGCCGAGGAGTTCGGCGAGAATGCAACCTACGGACCAGACGTCGACTGCAAGATAAATAAGTATGGAGTTTCAGAAAATGGGCGGGGCGGATGACTCACTGGCTTTGGTGTACGATTGGAAACTCAACATGATCTCGGGAGCTCTGTACCATCGTGTGGCCACATATTCAGTCATATATCCAGCATTCTCTTCGGGGTCCATGGAGAAACCTCTTGCCAAACCAAAATCACAGATCTTGAGCTCGCAATCGGCATTCACCAACAAGTTACCGGGTTTTAAGTCACGGTGAAGGACATTGGCGCTGTGGATGTACTTGAGACCGCAGAGAATCTGGTAAATGAAGGATTGGAAATGGGCGTCAGTGAGGGGTTGTCCAGAGCGGATAATGGCCGCGAGGTCGCATTCCATGAGTTCTGAAAGCCATCAATATCATTTTCTTCCTGCACAAATATAAGAACGGAGGGGCGCACCTTCGTATAGGTAACATTCGTTGAAGTTTTCCGGTCGTGGAATGTCCATGTCGTACAAACATGTTATCTGTTGACGCGTTAGTATATTCTCTGCAACTGAGGGGCACGGCATGGAGGGGCATCGAAGGAACACGTACGTTACGGTGACCTGCAAGAAGTCAGCATCCTTAGCCAGGACGGGTGGGTTATAATAGGAAGCTTACCTCTAAAGTGCTGCAGCAACTTGATCTCACGCAACGCCCGCTTCGCAAGAATCTTCTTGCTGAAGACATTGGTGACCTTCTTGATAGCGACACCCTCGCCCGACTGGTTATTCGTGGCAGCGCTTTGTGAACACGGTCAGTATACACGTCTCCTCTGGAAAGCAGCTTGCGGGAAGCTCATACCAAACGATTCCATATGCACCCTGTCCCAATTCCTTGGTGACGTTGTACCTCTCGTCGACGATGAACTCTTGGTTGAAGACCTTGAAGATCTTGCGCCCTTGAAGGTCCGACATGGCTGCGGTCGTTGAACGGTGTACGTGGCAAGTGTATAGATGTGGTCGAAGAACGAAGCTCTAAGGTATAGGGGAGGAAATGTCGTAATCTGAGTCGGACGTGGTTTTAACTCTCGACTTAGGCGCCCGGGGCTGAGGCTGGGAAGGGTACAGCAACGATGATTGGCGCAGGCAGCCAACAAGCGGGATTGTCAAACGGCGTCCTGTGTCGTAGATGGAGGCCGGCTGTCTCGTACGGGAATCCTCACGGGTGCCAAACGAGCGATGGAGGCAGAAATGGTGGTAAAGAGGTGGTGAATGTGTAGGTTGCAAGGCGATATGTGATATAAAGTGGGATGGTGGGACACACCCAAGCCCAAGCCCGACTGCTCAGTTAGGCCTGCCCCGCCCCGTAGCAGACCGCCCTTGTGAATGCAGCTCAGCTGTTCTTCAGGCCTAGACATGCGGTAAGCCACTCCTCGTGCCCCTCCAGCTAGCCGTTAGTGACGTTTTCTCTGCAACTACAGCCGTCGTCGTTTCTCCAGCGTGATGAATAAAATGTCCTTTTTTTCTTTCCTCGCTGTGTTTATGCCGCTTAAGGCGTCTGTTCCGACACCTGCTTCTACCTAGCTGCTACATCGTCGCTAGCTATACCGAGCCCACCTATCCTCCTCCCCTTCGTGGTAAAGAAATAAATAGTGTGAATATCCCCTGACACATGCCTATACCGACCCTCCAAAGCACCCAATAATGACGTCTCTAATTCCAAGTCTCCAAACACCTTCCAACAGAGTCCAATGACGCCAAGGTATCATAACCACCCACAAACGCCCGTAAAAAAAACCCAATCCATGGCCTTGACATGTATACAAGCCGCTTGGCGCTACCGGTCCCAAGACGCCGATCCCATGAGTGCATGCTGCCTCAATTTTGGAATTAAAAAATCAAAACGTGTCTTCGTAGGAAAATCTCCGTCTGGACGTGTCCTCGTCCGTCGAACCTTCCAGTGGGGAGACGGGTGAACGAATGGTATCTTCCGCTTCAAGGAATCTTCCATCCCTTGGAGTTCGCGGTGTGATAGGGATGGAGTGACGCAAGCCTCTGCTATTGACTACTGCAACTTCCGATGACTGCACGGGAGCAGCTCTCCTTGGAGCTTCCTCGTGTATGGGCGAGACATTTGTTGGGCCTGATGGATCTACACCGTTGTACAGCCTTTCTCTGTACATCAACGACTCCTTTTCTGACAATTGCCGCCCTCCCGCTTCCGATCGCTCGGGGATGTCGCCAAGCATTTCAAACACCTGCCTCTGACTGTTTTCTGCTTCCACCGGACTCGACACAGCTGAATTAGGGATGCTGTTGGGAGATATCGGTGTGCCAACAAGTTGTCCGTCATCCGCCTTGAGACGTCCATCCTGTGGGATTTCTGCAGGCAGTTCGGCCTTAGGGAATACATTCGTGTCCGAATCTTCCCGTATTGGTGAAGATGGAGCCTCTTCCTGCTGCTTTTCCTTGGGCCGTTCGTTTCCTGCTAGCGCTTTTGATTCGTATTTAGCCACAATTTTCCGTAAGTGACGTTTTCTCCAGAACCAGAATATAACGCCGAATACGACCATCGCTACCGCAAAACTGACGCCGATCGCAATACCCACAATTGTTCCGGTGGAAACGCGTTTGGAGTGTGTCAGCTTGCCATATAGACTTGGTTCATCGTCAAAAGAGGGAGATAGGATGGGGACTATGTTGGAACTAGCGCCAAAAACCCAAGAGTTCGGGTTCACAGAGAAATTCTGGCGCTCCCAATCAACGATCAAATAGGCTTCCTGCAAGAAAGTTCTCCCGAAAACGTATTGCGATTCGTTTGCGGCTCGTCGAAGTGGGAAATAGTAGGATTCCTGCTTGATGCCTCGGTAAGGGGGCTTTGCCCTGTGGGCGAATGCCGCATAAGGCAGGACAATTTGGACCGTCTCGTTTGAGTCCGGTCTTTGCCCTAGAGTGAATGTGACTTGTGCATTTTGTGCGTGTAGTTGGCTATTTTGAAGATCATCGACCAGGTATAGATCTGTTTCGTTATCCCACGTCAATCCAAAAACCTGCTCGAACTGGCGGCAAGCTTCTACAGGTAACCAAATCTCGGGAACGGTAGAGTCAATGTACATGGCGACCGCATTTGGGAGGAGGTCAATATTCGACTTGGTATCCGAACTCATGTGAATATCCTGGAGTACAGCGACAAGATCCCGTTCGTTGTTGTTCGCAAATCCGAAGCTTACATTGCTTGGTGTGAACCGAGATTGATCATAACCTCCCAGTGTGAGACTGGCCAGAACACTGGTAAACCCTAGCTCATATTAGCTGGTTGTTCGCTATACAACATGCGCGATGAACGTACTGTATCGTGCGCCGGCCGTATAACCAAAGGAGACGCTGGGAATTAAGTTTTTCTGGTACAGGTAAGTCATATACGATGGAGACGGATCATTGTAGGACGTGAAGTTTGTCGATTTTGGATTGACACCAAAATGTCCCAGGTAGAAATCCTGAGTGACCAGCCCTCCAACTGTGGTATTCTTCAGGGTCGCGGCCTCATTTCCCAAACCGCCCAGGCCGACCGTATCATATCCAAATTGACCGTTGCCGCTGTACCCCAAGTTCCCTTCCGTCCAGAGCATGTAGTAACCGACCTGATCCCATGTCGAAGATTTGGAGACGTTGTAGGTGCCCCCACGACCATCGAAGCACCCGATATCAATGTCAGCGGTTGTGTTCGGCTTGACACAAGCGTCGGCAAGAACAACCCAGGTCTGTTGACTGGCCGTGGAGACAAAGGTTCGAACGAATTGTGGAGGAGTGCCGACGCGCAGAGTAAATGTTGACCATTGCCCGCCGATGCCGTCCCAGTCCTGATCCGGGGTCACGGGTATCGGCTTCGGTATCGACGAGGTTCGTGGATGAAGCGCTTGAGCGGCGCAGCCAGATAGAAGTGATGTTAGAGCCGCGAGGTAGAGGATAAGGAAAGAAAAGCGGTCATCTCGAAAGCGGAGCATGGCCAATCAGACAACCATGTGGCGGCAGGAAGGAAGGAGATGTCAGACAGCAGGCTCTGCTTCCTAGTAACGAGCGTCATAACAGATTAGTAGCACGTGCGCTCAGGCGCAGGTGTAGACATTGTCCATGCCCTTTTGGAGGTTGAAGAAAGGCGATGACGAGGAGGGGAGATGAGAGAGAGGATAGAGCCGGAGTCGTTGCTAGTGGTGTTGAAAAGATGGGTCAGGTTAATGGACAGCAGGACCGAATACCAAGCCGGCCAAGTGCCTGCCCCTTGTGGTAAAGAAACAGAACACGATCTGGTGGCTTTGACGGTACCTGGGTAATCTGGGCGACGGGCGCGTACGGATCAACAGCATCAACCTTCGCCCTTTGGGGGGAGAGAGCAGTCAGATGGCCTCTGGGACGCATGTAGGTAGAAGCGGCCGAGGCATAAAGGCAACAGCAGCAGAGACGCCTTCGCCATGAATGTTGTGGCCGTTGCTCCCATCGTGCTGGAGCGATGCCATCACGCCCACCGCGGTTGGACAGCTGTCAATCAGGGCTGGGGCTAAGGGGAGCTAGCAGCTCTTCTCCAGGGCTCCATCCTGCTCTAACTCCGTCTCTGCCGGCGCTCCCTTGCGCAACCCAGCGCCATCGAACCCTGTGAGGAGCCCTTGGCCTTTCAGCCGCGCATTTTTCCGCATATTGGAGAGGGCTGGGATGGCAGATATTGCAGAGGGGTGCCCGCCCACTGCTGTGCGCCTCTGTGCGAGGCGCGCATAGTCAGTGTGTGTTTCACGCAGGCAAGCCTTTTTCAACGTTCAAGACAGCGCCGAATCGGGCGATAGGGGCTGCCGCTTGGCCTCTGCTCTCCTGATGGTCGACATGGCCAATCGCGGATGGGGCTGAACGGTCGTCAAGACATCATGGCTTGCTGATGCACGATAGGAGGCCTTTGCCCGTAAGCCACGGGCGCCGCTCAGGGGAAAGCCATCGTGGAGGTGACGCGAACCGACGATGGCACGCGGCGAGTCGGCTACCCTGGGCTGCCATCAGATCAGTATCGCTGCGCTGTGGAGGGGCATCTATCAGACTGCCTGCCGCCGCTGCTGCCACTGCACGTCTCTGTAATCGTTCGCAGGGGCGACACAAGCAATGGGGTCTCGTCTCGTACTCCATTCTCCCAATGGAACGGCTCTCGTATGGTACCTCTTGCCGCTACCCCGGCCTACATTTCATCAAAACGTGGCGCGTCGGGCTGGAGAACCTTGGACGGTCACGCCGGAGAATTCTGGAATGCTGGCGCCATGGATGCAAGGAGCGAATTCCTCGAGCACCGCCAGAGCGCGAGACGGTGCAGCGATCAATAAAAGAGCGGCGCACAAAGGACGTCGTGGAGGGCTCGAAGTTCATGCGATCTCTCGCAGGCCTCGCGGCGATGGGCACAGAAGCAGTATCGGCGAGAGACAGCTGCGGGCAGCCCAGAAGAAAACCCGTAGATTACGGAAGACGTCTGGCCTGTTTCGGCGCAAGCGCGTCCACTCGCGGCGTGGCGGCCGACAAGCTTCACTTTTCAATACGGCTCCAACCTCCATCCTCCACGGAAGCTGGGCGCCATGGCCAGCGCAATAACCCCCTACGCCTGATTTTCCACCAAGAGACAGCCAGGCCGCACAGGTGAAGGCCTCTGCCTGCCTGCTAAACTCCCATAGCCATGGCAGCGCGCAATGGCCCACTCTACGTAAATTGATCCCCACCTCTTATTCTGCCGGGTCCGTTCTGCAATCTGATCTGTTGACTGACTGGCACCGCGCTCGTTATTCTTTCATCTATCCGTATCTCTTCGTCGTTGCGTCGCCTAATACCCTAATGCCTAATACCCTCTGTATAGAGGTACAATGTCCCCGGTAAGCTGCTTGATTGCTCTGCTTCTGCCGACGATTGTCGCCTCGACGCCCTTACTGCATCGCAGAAGCGATCGCAATGGTGAGCTCCCACCCGCCCAGACCTCGCATCTCCCTATACCAACCAAGATTTCTCCAGCCTCCAGTTGGAACCGGACCGCCTCTATAATCCCTTCTCCTACTGCCGCTCCTTCGTCCACACTCGTCCCGCCGCCATATCCGTACCCTGTCGTGAAATCGCAGATTGGGAACACGACCGAGGTGGGAGGATATGCCAGACCTACCGGCCAGGCTTCTCCGTCCAATGGAACTTGCGGGGGATGTGTTGTGAATGTCCCAAACGCAAATGTCGACTGGTGGTATGCCGCAACCTTCAAACATCCCGTCGCGAAGTTGACGGCCTACTCGCCGAATATAACGAACATCACCCAATCGCTGCTGTCCCGCGTACCCGTCACCGAGTCGTTCAATGTTGCAGAAACCGTTCAAGGGTTGTTCGTGACGGAGTCCTTGTCCTGGGATTCTGATTATGGAGAATACGTAACGTACTGGGAGGATTATCCCGTGATACCTTCCGCGACCGTTACGTCTGTGGTGACTCGAAATGCTTTCCTTCCTTTGCCCTCCAACAATATCATACCGAGAAATGGCTGGGAAAAGTATTCAGTCGTTCCATCACCCGCTAGCATTGCCATTACAAGTGCTTATAGCACCGCATTTGTTGCGTAAGTTTCTTTTTTCTTTGTTTTTCCTATGGCCTCCCGTCTGTTCCGGCTTTCCGTGAATGTTGAAGTGCTATCTTTTTGGGCACGGCACCGAGCTCTTTTTTATGCCCGTGATTATGCATCCAACATGTGCTCCTTCCACTAGTGGTCCCAGCGCCGATGCCAATGATCTATGCACGTCATTTTTTCTCCGTAGACAATTACGCCACCATCATCCCACACTCCTTGTACATGTCCCAGATGCGTTTTCTTGCTCCGTTACTGCATATATTATGGAAAGCTCACTTCAAGGGAGTAATGAGCCTCCCTTTATTTCATGTTAAGCTGCGTGGATGGTACATGATGTGCTGACATTTGTAGAACATCTGCAACACCCTTCGCTTATTTCTCTCAGTACAACGTAGAAAATCAAGTTCCAGTGACGGCCGCAGATGGGAAAGTCGCCTGCGAAACATTCACGCAAACACACAATCTATCCATCCAATTTGCCTTCAACTATGACGGCCAAGATATCGAGAGCCAGACGGCCGTATCTGGTGCTGTGCCTGTGGAATTTCTACAAGGAATCCCCCAATCGTCATGTCGTGCTGGCAACTACCAAGCCGTCGTCACCGTTGTCGTGGTGCTGGACTTGATCTACGAACTCAACGATTGGGAATCTCCCATGGTGGTTCATTTGGAATCCAGCGTCTCGGGATTGTATCAAATTCCAACTCCATCGACAGCACAGGCCGAACCTTCATCCACCGACACCACGTTCGATGAACCAGAAACAAACACATTTGAGATCCCAACCGCTAACTTCCCTATCATCTTCAATGCGGTCAAAGGGTTCATGACGTCCTTTTTCGCTCACCTCGAACATTCTGTATCCGTTGGTGATTTCCTACCCCAGGAAACGGCCACAGCTTCTTCAACGGGTGGTGGGGGAGGGGATAGTGGAGGAGATAATGGAGCCATCTTGCACGTAATTGGCACCGTTGGCTCCGAAATCATCCAGGTGGTACCTCAATCTGGAATTATCTTCGGTTCGAAAACCCTGGCTCCAGGGGGACCCCCTATCACTGTTGATGGTGTACCCCTATCTATTGCTCCTTCGGCAACTGTTGTAGTTTTAGGGGGACAAACATTGTATGCTTCGAATCTCCAAAGCGCTCCAGATCTACCTGCACCAACGTCTCCACCTGATCATATACCTTCAGACCAGCCCAAGGGACCACCACCGCCTTTCATCACGATCGGACCTGACAGTACTTTGACCGCGAATGCCGCAACCCAGTACTACGTAGATGCAAGCCAAGTCCTCACACCCGGCGGCGATGTCACCGTTAGCGGTACCGTCATCAGCCTTGCACCCTCCGCATCCTATATCGTTATAGGCGGCTCAACACAAGCCCTCCCAACACCGCCTCCTCGAGTGACCGACCCCATCTTAACTATCGGAGGCTCTTCCTTTATCGCCTCGGGCTCCTCCTTTATCATATCTGGCCAAACTCTTACAGCTGACGGTACCATCACCGTTGGCAGCGATACAATCGTCCTCAATGAAAATCCGTCCGTCACCGTCGCCATCGTAAACGGCATTTCTCAGACTCTTTCACCACCTCCCCCCATCATCACCCCTCCTCCCTTGACCATTGGCAATGGTGTTTTCTCCCCTAACCTCGGCATGGGAACAACTTATATGATCGGTGGTTCGGCACTCACACCCGGCGGTGTGATAACCGTAGCCGGATCCGTTATCTCTCTCGCTCCTGGCGCAACTGCTCTCTTCATCAACGGCGCATCTACAAACCTAATACCTCCCCCACCGATAACGAATCCACCACTCCTAACTGTCGGTTCGCAGACATACACCGCCCTCGCGACTTCTGGGACTACGTTCGTTATCAGCGGGCAAACGCTTACTCCCGGGGGTGTCGTTACCGTAGATGGTACCACGATATCCCTAAGCCCTAGCGCCACGAAACTCATTTACGGAAGTGATGGTGGGAGAACAGCTGAAACACTTTTCCCCGCCACCATGATTCCAACAGGCAATGGTGCCAATGCTGTTTCCGCGTCTGTTACTGCGGGAGCGGGACCCACTGCCAGCGGAGCTACCGGGAAAGCGGCTAAGACGAGTGAAGGAGCTGCTGCTGCTATGATTGCTGGTGTTGGTTCAAGTGTTGTTTATCAAGTGATAGTATTGGTAGTGAGTTCTTTAGCATGGGCATGAAAAAACAAAAAGAAAAAGGGTATAAGACGCGACATTCAACTTCTCACGAAAGGTATTTAACGGCCTAGCTTTTTACGTTACGCAATCTAGGATTATTTATGGATGGAATGGGTTATTTACAACGGGGACTAATGTTATTTTCTGGGGTTTGGGTTAAAAAGTTTTAAGCTTTTGGGTATAGGATTGGGCGGTTTGGTTCGATGTATATAAATTCATGACAGATAGATGATTGTAATATATGTAAATACCCTGGTAATCACTCTTTTTTTCTTTTTGGAGCATGTGAACTGTGATGGGTTTGAATATCTTGATGGGCTAGGTGATATGAAGTATAATTGTGATATAATTGTGAAGTGGGTTTTAGAAGGTGGGTTTGAAAAATAGAAGTACCTAGGTAGGTGATAGAGATGGGTTATATTGCAAGGATATTATAAAATAAGTTCTATGACATAATTACATCTTTCTATTTTTCTAACTAATTTCATTTGTAAAATTTCTCGCGATTTTCTTTTCCTTCTAGTCAAGAAAAAAAGGAAAATATGTCAAACTTTTCGGAGATTCCTCATTCTCTGCTCGAAGTATCACCAACCGCAATCTTATATGTGAAAAATAGAATCAGGAAGAATCCCGGCTTGCTCATTCGAACTAGTTCTCTCGGTTTTACGATTTTATACGGCGAGGCTGATTAGTAAAAATGCAGGTTTTTGAAAAATTAAATTTAAGGTATACTGTTTGTGGATTGTATGCTAGTAGTATTGTGGTTTACATAATATTGATTAATGGTGGTAATGGGTATGAAGCGTTTGATACTTGAAAAGTACTGATTGAGCTATGGAATTGGGTAGGACTTGCATGTCTAAGGGAGTCGAATAGTGGTGGGGTTTTGTATAGTAGTGAGTAGTAGGAAGAGAATGGAGAGGTATCCCTACAGAATAGGTAGGTAGTTGCGAGATTGATTGGAATCAGTGCATTGGTATCGGGAAGTGTAGTAAGTGGGATGATGATTAGGCTTAGTGATTACTGATTAGTATGATGATGAATGAAAGCTGAAATTGTATCCGGGAGGGGGATGGGTTGATCAATCAAATAAATGAAGTTCGTTTAATCAGGTAAATCTATTGGAAAACTCGCATTTGAGTATCTTTAGTTGATAGATGCCATGTACAACTTGTTAGTAGATAATAGGAAGCGATTGACAACGTCCGCATGACATAGGATTAGAGGAGCGGAATAAGATAAGAGCTGAAGATGTTCCGAGGTAAGAACTACGGATGTACATATTGGATTTCAGATGATTATGACATGTCCCTGGTCGCACATGTACATTGCTTATTGATCACGAGGTGAGCTCGTATGCAGGTGAGTTGTGTTACCTGGAATTCTACTGCAGAATGTCGGGTGGAATTATGTGAGATGAGGGTTATGCTGAATGTATTTGACTGAGAATGATATTGGATTGAAGTTTGTGGGGACGCTTAGTGAACATTATGCCTGCTTGGGTATCGAGATGCTTATTGGTGGGCTTTGGGATGGAGATGAGGTTGTGCGATGAGTAAGCGAGAGGGGATGGATCATGTCGAGGAGGCGATATGCTGTGAGAACTCAATTGATATTAGAGGGATATGAAATTGAGAAATCTATTATCATGTTGGCACCGAGAGAATGCAGAATTCATTTTAGGAAGTATAGAAGAGAACAGGCTTCTTGCCATGCATGAGGACCTTCCCAACTCCTACGGAACTTGTTGAGGTCCAGCACCATGAACAATGCAATCCTGATGACTGGTTGAGAGATGCGAACGACTCGATGTTGAAAGAACACAGCTGAGATGCTAAAGAAAGCAACGATAAGTACACGTGTCGATCAGGTTTGGATGATGCAAACACGCGAAAACTCAGGTTGAGTTACCCAGACCTGTTGCTGGCAGTTGATACGTAGCATACACGTATTTGCACGTGCAGAACCGGATGCAGGTGAATGTGTGCGAACTGGCGGTTTCCGCGCCCAACAGCGATTCCAATTCTTCGAGCAGATTCGGAGTGACGTAATGGGGTGCGGTTCCTCTGCTCCACTAGCGCGTATGCATCATAGGTACTTCCAAGGTTGGTATTTGTTTCTGCTCCGCTGCGGGTCTCTTGTTCTATCTCTTTCTTCTACCAAGGACTTCGTAGGATAAGCTCACCTTATACGCACTGGGCACCTGGTCACTGCGGATTGCGGTGAGGCTCTCTTAAAGCCTCAATTTTTGTAGCTGTACCCTTTGGGCTATCTATTTCCATCCGGCTAGTCATGCCTACAAGTAGGGCTAGCTCTTAGCTAAAACGCAATGTCTTCTGACATTTTTCTATAGGACTGATTCTCTCACACCGAGGTTTTAGCTATGACCCAATTACGGGGCCTTGATGTCGGTCCCCGAATGAGGCTACTTAGCGCCTCGAGACCGTTCCAACTTCCAACAGCCTTGGAGTCCGGATTCTTAGTTATCGTCTAACCTGATTGCGTTGATAGGTCAATTCCCTTGTCCCGACTTAGCATGTGGGGAAGTCAGATCTGTCTGACTTGTCAGGGTAGATCTGAACCCTTTATCGCAGGTAAAGGGAATTCTTCTCGCGTGGAGATGCCCGGGAGGAGGTATGTCCATCTGCTCGTTATTCAGGGCAGGAATATGAGATATAGACTCGATCTCCGTTGTTTGCTCTATCATATGCCTCAATTCCAACCTCTTATCCTAAGCGACTGCGTATGCATCTCAGAAAGGAATGGGATGCCGCAAGTCCTCCCTTGATAGTGCATGAACCAGTCCGAGGTGCAGGAAGTTGCAACATTGCACTTTACACATTGCGAATCGACCAGCCCGCGCGGTGACTGGTCGGATTATTCTCTTTACGAGCTGACCCGGAGCTATTTAGCTGGAGGCCGAATGATTGGAGGGTAGTTGGAATTGTCCGGCCAACACGTTGATGACTTACATTCGCGCTTCAGCCTTACTATATTGACCACCCAAAAACCTTCGAGAAGATTAATGAATACGTTAGTGTCGGTATCTGGAGGGCTGCCGTCCAGTCGCTGCACGTCAGCGATATCAGGACGGGGGGTGATGCTACATTGCCAGTTAGAGATACAATATGGACATTACCTACATAGATGCAACGATTGCATGAGGCGGAGGGGCCCGGCGGCAGCACCGAGGAGGCAAATAATTCACGAGCGGACAGTGAGGCCGCACAGGAACGGGCTGTGATACGAAACGACAGCGTGCTTGCTTCACGCTGGAAGGCGTCTACATATTGGGCCCACGTCGCTGGAGTGCTGGAGTGGCTGGCAATGGGCAAGCAGAGAAGAAGGTTGCCGCGTGCCGCGGGCCGGATCGATGTTGTTGCACCCAGCCGCCGTCCTGAAGAGGCCTAGAAGGGCAGCCCACCTTGCATCCATGCACCCATGGAGGGGGGGGTCGAGCAACTGAGCGGGCTCGACGTGTCAACTGCATCAACACCATCGTCGCCCATTTGGCCATGCAGCGGCCTGCATCCCCACACCCCTTCTGGCCGGCCACCATGTCCGGCCCATGGCATGACAAAAGGTACGCGGCGTGGGATCGCACTGGCATCCACCGCCCTTGTCCATGCCCTGCTCATCATGCCCATGCCCAGCCCATACCCACGCCCCCATCGCATCGGCCGTTGTTGCTGGCCGCGTCCCCTATCAGGTCACAGAGCGCTGCTGCATCACCACCCAAAGCGACCGAGATGCGTGCATTGCCGTCGCACTGGCTGCATGGCCGTGCCTCAGTCATCACAGCTTCAACTCAGGCCTCTCCTCTTGACGTGGCTCCAGTAAGTACGGGCCAAGCCGCCCTTCTCGCGATGCGGGACAGTGCGGGAGTGCCAACTCGAGTCTCCCGATTGATATCGATGCACGCCTCGAGTTGACATTTGGCATTAGCCTCATCCCAGTCTTATGATTTACTCGTCCAATTCGTGCCTTGGTCCTCTAGACCTCTAGACCTCTTCTCCTCTCCTCTCCTCTCCTCAATTGCTATCCCTTAATCGTCGGATGCCGCCTGTCCAACAATGGCTCGAATGCTCTGCCTCTAAAGCATCCTCATTCGCTCCTCCACAGTCGCCCTTCCCCTCACCCCACGTTTTACAATACCATTGCTTGCATCACTTTTATATACCCGAACATAGGCCGACATGGCCATGAGAATAAAACCGTAGCACAACCTACCGCCCTCCTTCTTGAACGACGCTTGTAAGGCCTTTGCCATCTCATAACAATGTCTCTCTGGGGCAATCACGTAACCGTCTCGCCGTGGGAGAATCCCTATGCCAGTTCGCCACATGCGGCGGCAAGGAGACCATCCTCTCCCAGTTCGCCAGAAACTCCACATTCTCCCTATGTACGGAATTTAGTACCGGGACAATACTGGCAATCACCGCTTCGATACAACTATGCGGTAGAGAGCGAGAGCGAAGAAGATGATGAAGAGGACGAGGACGAAGATGAAGACGAATACGATGATGAAGGTATGTTGCCAATTGGTATACGACACTTGAGAATTGGCATGTAATCGTGCCATAGAAGACGCCGTGCCGCCTATGATGTCTGGTGCTCTCCCCGTAGCTCCAGAGGCCCCATACGCGCCTGAAGCGCCCGAACCGCCGCCCGCCGTCTACTATGTCCCTGCTCCGGAGAGCGAAGGATCAAGTGATGCTCCTTCTCCATCTTCCAGCGAAGGGACAGACGATGCGGAGGCGTCCTCCCCCGGAAACGAAGGAGATTCCCAGGATAGCGAGTCACGGGAGTCCACGCCTGAATACGATGCTGGAGGCCAATTAATCGTGATCCATACGGAAGTGCAGATGCAGGACGCGCCTGCTATTCAAACCGAAGAGGTAAAGGATATCAAGGAGGCCAAAAAGGATGATGACTTTGGTCTCGACCCTATTGAGCCCTCCATTGAAAATACGCCTGCAGCTAACGGTGGTGTGGAGCTTCAAGTGGCTCCCTCCGAGACTATACCGCCTCCTCGAGAGCCCGAGCCTACCGCAACCATACCACAAGACCAAAACCCTCCACCGCCATCACCGCCGGAAGAAACACCAACACCAGATGATGTAGAGGCAAGTCCAGTCCCCGAAAACACCGCCAAAAACGCCGAACCAGGGCTGGCCCATGAAGAGAAAAACGTGCATTTCCCTGCTGACATGAAAGACCCAAAGCCTAGTTCGATTGGCAAGAAGAACGGAAAAGGAATTACTGGTAAACCGAAGGCCAAAGGCTTTGTACGACCCCACTTAGAGAAACCCCCTCCCCCACCCCCACCCCCAAAAAAGGTTGCATTGAAAGAGGACAAAAAGAGGAGGGACAGCAAATCTTCCGAAAGGCGGGGGAGCAAAGCCTCCGAAAGGAGAGATAGCAAATCATCTGAAAGGAGGGACAGCAAGGCTTTAGAAAGGAGGGATAGCAAGTCTTCTGATACGTTTAGCATAAGGGACAAGATCAAGGAATACGAGCGTTTAGCTACTCTCAAAGACGCCGCGAAAAAGAAACCGCCCAGCAAAAAGAAACACGGCAAAGGTAAGAAAGGTAAATCGGAAGAAAAGGTGGTCGCAGCAGAGGAAAGAGCGGTCGTGCCGGAGAACCCGCCTGCCGAACCTGAAAAGGCGGAGGATGCCAGCGAGATCGCCTCGACCGCGGCAGCAACAGTCAATAGTCCAGACACCGCCGAATCGACCGAGCCATCACCTCAAACAGATACATCCGACCCTCCTCCTGCGCCTGAAGACAATGTTCCCGAGGTGAAAAGTGCTGACGAAATCCCAGCTGATCAAAATCCTTCTAGTGATAGCAACCCTGATGACGTCTCACCTGAATCACAGGCAGAGACAACTAATAATACTGACGCCCCAGCAACTTCTGATCCTGCACCTAAGGCGGAAGAACAGGCTTCTCCAGCACCCGACGCCGCCGAGCAGGCACCACCATCACCTGAAAGTGAAAACCCACCCCCAGAACCTGAGACCGAAACCCCACCAGCACCTAGTGAACCTGCTCCAGAGCCTGAAAACACGGAAGAGGTTCCCCAAGCACCTGCAAGTGAGGAAGAAGCCAACCCAGAACCCGAAAAGGAAGAGCAACCTACCCCGCCACCTCCAAGTGAAGAACAACAACCTTTAGCTGTCGAACCCGAAGAAAACTCCACCCCACCCCCACCGACTGAACAAGAATCTCCTGCGCCCGAAGTTGACAGCACAGAGGAAGCTGCTATGCCTCAAGAAAGCGCAGATGAGGCAAAGGCTGTTGACGAAAGCCCTACCAACGAAGCCACCACTAGTGAAGCACAACCAGAGACCGCCGAGAGCGAACAACCGGCAGCTTCTGAGCCTGAAGCGGAGGGACAAGGTTCTCCTGCTCCAGAGAATGGTGCTGGTGAAGCGAAGAATGAGGAAGTTGTTGTCGAAAAGAGCCCCGAGAGTGAAAGCAAGTCTGAGGAGGTCCCAGCAGATCCCAGCACTGACGATAGTCCTGCGGCACCGGAGAACGATGATGCAGCGCCCAAGGCAAGTGAACCTACGCCTAACACAACTGAAGCTGCACCAGAGACCATCGAGCCGACTGAAGAGACAACCGACTCTGCACCAGAAGAAAAGGAAGAGGCTCCTTCTGCTGAGGAATCTTCACCTCCTGTGGATGAGACACCCGCCCAAGAAAATGTTGAGGAGGCTGCTGTTGATCAATCTCCAGCTTCTGAGAACACACCCGAGGAAACGAGCTTAGAAGAAGCGAATAGCAATGCTGATGAACCCGAAACGACGGACCCTGCCCCACCGAGTGAAGAGGTGCCTATTGCTCCAGAAGCTACGTCAGACGATAAGCCTGCTGAAGAAAGTCCCGTCGAAGAGACTTCTGCCGAAGAGACCTCCGCCGAGGAGACACCTGGAGAGGAAAGGCCTGCTGAGGAAAGTCCTGCTGAGAAGACACCTGCTGAGAAGACACCTGCTGAGGAGACACCTGCTGAGGAGACACCTGTTAAAGAAAGTCCTGCTGAAGAGTTTCCCGCAGACGAAAACAAGCCGGACGAGGCATCACCTAAACTAGACAGCAACACTGAAGAAAAGAGCGTTGAGACCGAAAGTGTTGATCCAGCTCCTGAGAACGAGGAACAGGCTAGTCCATCCAATTCAGATGATTCTACTGAGGAAGTCACCGCTATTCCAGAAGCTGAGAGTGAATCGACACCCGACGATGCTGCTCATGAACCAAGTAGCCATGTCGAAGAAGCCTCTTCACCTGCTGACCCCATCACAACTACCGAAGACCAAAGTCCACCTAGTGAAGAATCACCCGCTCCTTCAGCCGAGGAAAGTCCAGCAGATGAAGAAGCAGCACCTGGGGAGACTGTCGACGAAGAGAAGGATGATGAGGCAGAAACTGTTGATGGAGGTGTAGAGGTTGCCGAAGACAAACCCGAACCCCAAGAGAACGTTGATGATACCGAAGCCCCTGCGTCGGACTCAACTGATCAAACCGATGCAAAAGATGAGATCCCTGCTGTTGAAGAAAAAGCCGAAGAGACTTCGACCGAGCCAACGGAGTCGGAGAATCAGACGGCAGGTGTTCAAGGTTCTACTCCTGTAGCGGATGATGCTCCTAGTGCAGAAGAATCTGACTCTACACTAGAAGAAACTCCAACTGAGCCAGAAGCAACTGCAGAGGGAACCGTTCCTAATGAAAAGGACGACCAACCCGAAGAGCAATCTGAAGAGAAGGAATCTGAGGGAGAGGGTTCAGATTGGGAGAAAGACGACGAATCAGATACTCCAGACGACCAAGACGGCGAGAGTCTTCCAACTGAAGACGTGGAAAAAGGCGACACCGCCCCAGTCGACGATCCAAGCACAAATGAACAAGAAGAGTCTAAAACTGAGGAATCCAGCGGTGAAGATGGGGATGAGGTTGTAAAGCAAGAGGAGAGTGCGACCCATGATGATGTCAAAGAAGCGGATGCTGCACAAGAATCCACGGAGGAACAAGCAAGTACGCCAGAAGAAGTAAATGCAGAGCCAGCTCTAGAGACAAAGGAAGATGCGGATGGAAAGGATCAAAATGTTACTCCGAATGCTGAGTCCGCTGTCGAACCGGACACTGCAGATACAGGAAACGCTCCGGCTGATGATCACGTGACGGAGACCAACCCCGAAATCCCAGCACAAGAGGAAACTCCAGCGGAAGAGCAAAACGAAGAAGAAGCCGCCAAAGAAGAGCAGTCAAATGCTTCTGAGGATCCTTCTCCGAGCGAAAAAAATGCTGAACTTGTCGTGGATGCCCCATCAACCGAGATGCTGGAAGAGTCGGTCCCTGAGAGCGATGACACATCCCCAGACACTTCTAACGAAACCGTAGAAAGCGGACATGATGCAGAGCCCGAAGAAACTACATCTACAGAATCCGCCACGGAGGAGAAGGAGGCTGAAGGCGACCAAGAAGCCCCCGCTCCAAACACTGAATCTACTGATGCACCTGCACAGTCAGAGGATGGAGAAGATAAATCTGAAGAGCCAGGTGAAAGTGAAACAAAAGAACCTGCAGAGCTAGCCGAGAGTGAAAAGGAGCCCGCGGATTCTGAGGAACACAAACCTTCTGAGTTGGAGATTAATCAGGCTATTATCAACTTGGCCGAGGAATCTGATCCGAAACCTGAGCCTGTGGAAGGCGATGCTCCTGCAGAAGAAGAGAAGCCTGTTGAAGACGAATCACCTACGGAAGAAGATAAACCTCTAGAAGGTGATCAACCCGCAGAAGCGGACCAACCTACCGAGGGAGATCACCCTCCCGAAGAAGACGCACCTTCAGGCGAAGAAAACGCAGAAGGCGACACGCCCAATGATGATGACACGCCAGAAGAAGAATCAGAAGAGCAAGAATCCGAGGAAGAGGACGAGTCGGATTGGGAGAAGGATGATGAGTCAGAAAACGAGGCGTCAGTAAATGATGAGTCGGAGCCGAGTAAAGAGGAAGCTGTCTCAAATGGTAAGTCGAGTGCACAAACAAAACTTGTCACAATCGCAGACGTTTATACTAACGTTGAATTCTTAGATATGTCTGCAGCTACCGAAGATACGTCTGAACCGAACGAAGAGAACGTTGTTATGGCTGAGGATAAACCCGTCGAAGAACGGCGGGAGCCTGCAGCAGAAAGTGAAGCTCCTGCGGAGGCTACTACCGAGCCAAAGCAAGAACCTGAAGCACCATCCACGGAAGCTGATGCTCAACCTAGCGATGAGACTCCTGTAGAGGAAGCTGCTCCTCCACCGACTGAGATTGAGGCTGCAGAGTCAGAGAATACGGAAACCGAGAGTACAGCATCACCTGCTGTCGAGTCGGAACAAACTCCAGCCGAGGAATCTACTTCCAGTGACAATGCCGATGCCCCCAAGGAGAGTACTGAATCTCAAAGCGAGGAGCCAGCACCAGCAGCAGATGAAACGCCTGCTGAAGTCGAACCATCGAAGGAGGAAGCCAGCGATGAGCCTGAAAATACCCCTGCTGAAGAAACTGAGTCGCCTAAGGAGGCTGAAGAGCCTCCTGTCGAATCCGAGCCAAGTCAAGAGCCCACACAAGAATCGGAACCCCCCGCTGCCGATGCATCCAGTGAAGAGAGCACAGAGGCTCTAGGTGAATCGCCGTCCGACGAACAAGCTCCGGAGCCTCAGAATGAGGAACCTGAACCAGCAACCTCAGAACCTGTTGAAGAAGCTGCACATGCAGAAGATGCTGCTCTAGAAGAGGCTAGCCCCGAGCCCGAAAGTACAGAGGCAGAACCAACTGAGCTTGCCGAGGAGAAAGCCGCAGAACCCGAACCTGAACTTGCAGCAGAAGCAGAAGTCCAAGAGCCAGAGTCGCCGGCTGCTGATGATGAAAACCAAGAGGAACCAGCAGAAGAGAAACCCGAAGGGCCAACTCCAAGCGATGATGCTGAACCAACACCTGAACAGGCTGCCGCTGTTGAAGAACCTATACCAGAGGAAGCCGCCGCTGAACCTGAGACACAAGTAGAGGCAGCTGAGGAAGAAGAATACAGGCCTTCTGAGTTGGAAATTAACCAGGCGATTATCAAGTTGGCTGGTGGTGAATCGAACCCAGAGCCTGTGGAAAGTGAAGAAGTTGTTGAGAAGGCTGTGGAACGTGAAGTTGAAGAAGCAGCGCCTGTACCTGAAGAATCCCCAGCAATTGAAGAATCGGCACCAGAGGAAGCCTCTGCTCCTGTGGAGGAAGAATCAGCACCAGCCGAAGAGACTCTTGCACCTGAAGAAGTCCCACCTCCAGCTGA
>AJFL01000796.1:0-12476 GCA_000467735.1 Rhytidhysteron rufulum CBS 306.38 | reverse complement strand
CGTAGAGAACAGCGGCTGCCGCTCCAAACCATCCACTCCAGGATCTCAGATATCACGTGATCTTTCCGGTGCATACTCCCCCCGCTTCTCCTCGCCATCCCTCGTCTTCGACGGATATCGTAGTGCTCAGGAGGATGGCTCAGAGCTTTATGTGGAGGGGACATTTTGGGCTCTCGTCTGCCCTGAGGTCAGTATAACTAGCTACAAGCTTTCAGTTCATTCACTCATCGCTCTGTAGACGAGTGTTCGCGACCGAATTCTGAGTGTGTCGGCATCGCCTCAGAAATCCAGAGCAGAGAAGCTCATCCCGCATAACCACGACTGCTATCTCTCGTTGCCACCAAAACGCCTCTGCGATGCCATAATACAGGCCTTCTTCATCTGCGTACATCCGATAATACCTCTTTTACATGTTCCAACTTTCGTGAGCCAGTATGCTCAGTTCCAATCACGTCTACAAGGCCCGGAGGGCAGTATAATTCCTCTTCCTCAGTCCACATCGGAGTCTGGCTTCATCGCTCTAGTATGGTGTCTTTTATTCACGGGCACGTCTTCTTGTGCAGGCACCTCTCTTGCTGCATCACTACACATTCCAGACTCCCAAACCTCAATAGATCAGCTCGAGGCCGGTCTAGAGAGTGCTCTCAAGGCTGCGAATTTTCCAGAAGTTCCTACGCTGCACTCCCTTGTCGCCATGCTGATTCTATCATTTGGGTTCGGAAGGGAAGATCTATATCAGTTGCGAAGAAGTCAGACCATCGGTACCTGTGTGCGTGCGGCCCAACAACTTGGTCTTCACCGCGAATCCTATCGACGGAATCCAGAGTCCGTCAATGATGAATTGGGCCGTAGAGTCTGGTGGTTCATTGCTGAAATGGACGTTCAAGGGGCTTCGCTCGCTGGTGCTGAGCTCCAAGCAGCATCGAGCCGAGGGTCACTTGCGGCACGCATACCCGCAAATATAAAGGACTCCTCAAACTTCTGTGGAGACGCATCGAATAAAGTCTCTACATATTTAATGTTTGCGGTTGGGCGAGCTGAGATTGCGTGTGCCATGCAGCAGATCATCCAACGTGCCTACAATCAAAACCCCCCAAATCAACAAGAAATCTACCAACTTAGCGAAATGCTACAAGATCTACACGTAAAAATAGCGGAGATTGCAGCTAGGATGCCGGCAAAAGGTGTGCCTGAACAAGGCATCATCCCCTCCACTCAGATGAGGGTGGGACCTCATACGCACTGGACGCTTTACGAAGATGACGTGAAGTCGACTACGGTATTCAACTTCTTCGCCCGCTCTGTCCTCTTCATGCTTTGTTTGAAGGCTTCGATACTACTACATAGGCGGTTTATTGACGAAGGTCCACCGGAGCGGCGAGAGGAGGTTTGGAATAGGTAATACGTCCCGACTACTCATACGCTTTCAATTTGCTCACCATAAGTTTGAAACAGTCTTACACGTCTCTGCTCTCAGTACATTCAAGCCTACATACGTCTAACCCAATGGCCGGCCGCCTCTGTATATCAGTGGTTTATACAAAGCCAACTACAACCCCTAGACGAAACACTCATCCTCCTTACGTATCTACATCATCGACCTTCAAGTGCTGATGCAGAGCTTTTCCGGAGTTTAACTTCAGAAGTCTTGGAAACATGCCTAAATCCTGGGTGCTTAGAAGGTCAACATTGGATACCACCAGAGACCCGCTTGAGCATCTGGGAAATCTTGAGAGAAATGAATGATCGATTGATTCATCTGCCATCACATGCACAGCAATGGCAACCTACATTCGACTTTCCGTATTTTGGCGAACCCCAGCAGAACTTCCTACCTCCGGAGGTACAGACACCTCCACAACATAGCGCCACCACCGTGACAATATTGGAACATCAGCCGCATTTCGGCTACGTACAAACTCCGCTTGTACCAGTGCATCCCATGGTATCTCTACCTCAATATGATATCGGAGTTGGGGCTCCTCATGGTGGTCATAAACCGTACCCTATGGAGTCGGATATTCATCTCCGTGTTCCCAGCTCCGAGCATTGGCAATATCCGAGTGAGAAGCACATGGAACAAGGATTTGATACATTTACCACTTTTGATGACTGGACTGTTTAATAGGAACATATCGGGCTTTCAACGAAGCTATGATACTACGGAAGATTTTGGGCATTGGAGGACACATAGCATTTGCACATCGGCGTATATTTGGGTTATTTGAGGGCATATAGCATTTACAACATATTGGCGTATTGGTACCTTGAGGCTAGAGAGATTCCTAGTCTTTCAAGTCTCACTTCTCTATTGCACATCCTACAACATTCACCGTTATACATGAAGTCCACAGATCCCGAAACCACGTGCGTTTCGGATTTGGGAGTTGCTTCTATATCATGATACCAAATCGTATATATGTAGAGAACGAATCATGAACATATCCAAAGATACAATTACAATAATTCAGAAAACAATACATACAAACTATACAAACATCCACCCCCGAGATCCCAAATCTTCAGCCATAGAATCCCACACTCATGAAATCCCATCCACGAATCTCGATCCATCCACACACCTCACGTAATCAGCACACCCCCAGCCCCAATCCCAGCCCATCCCAACCCACCACAAGGCTTAATCGACCCCTCACCTCTCGCTTCTCGCCCCCAAGAAAACCCAACCAACTTTAAAAGAATCGGTTATGCATGCATGGGCTTATAGTGTGTATACGAATCCCTACCCTTACCTGCCTTATCCTATCACGTTTCATTCTATCCTGTAACGCGGCCCCTCGTCGCAGAAAAGCCATGAAGCTAAGGAGCTAGTGAATGTACTGTAAGAAGGATGCTATGTATGCAAAGTAAGCACAGCCCTACCCGAAGGGAAGGGAGGAAGGAGATCAGCCTATGTATGTGTGTATGGAGATAGGACATAGGGGATAGCGGAGGGATGTATGTAGGTAAGCGGAGGCTTCTAGGCTAGGCTGGGTTGGGATAGGGTTGAGTTTGTGGGTTTGGGTGGGTGTGGTGGATGGGGGTTTTTAGGCCTCCCATTGAATCCTTCTGTATGTACTCCTGATGTAGATGCGTGCGGTAGGATTTCGGCGGTTAGGGATGTTAGGAGGTTGGATGGCTGGATGGAATATACATGAGGCGTTTTACATGGCGGGCTGAAATAGTTGGTTTTGGTTTTGGTTTTGCGTTGTGTGGCGATTTTGAGGGTTTGTGTGGATGGTGAGGCGGTTTTGCGAGGCGCTTGCTTGCTTGGGATATGGTATGATGTGATATGGTTAAGTATATATATATCGTTTCAGCCTTGCTCACGGCGAATAATGCGAGTATGGTAGAAGTTTGTTTTCCGCGTACAGTATTTGAATTGTGGGTCTTTTATTTCCATTTCACTGTTTAGTGCGTGGCTGGTTTAGAGACATGGTTCATTCTTTTTGGTTTATAGACTGTGTTTTAGAGTTCGGTTTTTATCGGTAATTGTGAAGTTTAGAGATTGTCTTGTGCTTAGGTGCTATGGAAGCGGATGGTTTATGATGGGTTCAGTGAGAAAGTACTAGTATTTAATCACTCCGAGTAAATGGTTGTTTTCGTACACGTGACTAGTATTTGACGCACGTTAGTATCGAGTCACACCTTTGAATTCCTGAATGATCATATTTCTGATCCGTGGAGTTCTTCAGTCCGGACCAAACAAGTCCTAAGCCAAACTCAGGATCATTCCAACGCCATAAACCAACCTCATTAAACCAAAAAACCTCTCAAGAAACAAAAAAGCAAAACCACCAATGCAAATGCAAATACAAACTCCAAACTCCAAACTCCGAACCATAACCACCTAAGCAAGACCTCATCAAAAACAAAACCCCGATTCCCCATCTCCTATTCCAATCTACCCACTTCCACCCCCAAACCAACCCCTACCTCCTCATCACAGGCTGCAACTCCGCCGTCCTAGTAACCCCATTATACTCGACCGGCACAAAAATCACACATTCCATCTCCCTTGCGAACGGCGTCGCATTCGTATGCCCCGGCACCTCACTCGGACCAACCCTATTAAACTTCCTGGTTTCTGGGTTATAGTAACTCCATCGGGTAGCTTGGGTTGTGGTTGCTGGGGGATTAGTGGAAGCGGGTTGTTGCGAGGGTGGGTAGAGGATTAGAGGTGGTGGGTTGGGGTTGTAGATGATTGTAAGGGGATATTGGGTGGTTTGGTTCGGTTGTTGGTTGGACATTTTTGTGGTGTTGTGAGTGGATTTTGTATGTGGGTTTAGAGAGACAGTGAGAGAGACACTGAGGTATTGTGGGTTCGAGAGTTGGGATATGAGGACGGGGGTATGGGAGGAGGTGTATATGTACTGGAGGCTTCTAAGCTGGTGATTTGGCATGTGTGTTAGCTGTATGGTACAAACGAGGTGATGGCCACGAACTACGCAGTGTTGTTTCAAGTTAGGATTCTTTACGTAGCGTCGCTGGTATTAGAAGAGATATACGTCTTCCTATTGCGATGACTTGGAGATGATATAGCATGTGAGTGTATTGATGAGGTTGAAGTAAAAGGACGTTGAGAGATATTGCCCCTGAAGATGATAATAAGTATCGCTTGGAAACACTGATGCTTCCGTGTGGCATTCAAGATGTCTATGATAATGCGGGGATATGACACGTAGGTGAACAGCAATCCATAGCTTCATACGGTTAGTTTGTATTTATGACTACAACTGTCAGTGTAGTTCTAGTGAAAGTGGTTCAAACACATTCACCCCTAGGCACGGGATATCACGTGCGTCTTCAATAGGGTGTAGTTGCATGTCAGCAGTGTAGTAAAACACTGTTTAAAATGGATTATCAGATATCCATATACTATAAGCTACAGATTACACGTCTTCTTAGTAGGTCTACTGTCATTTCAAGCGCTATGGTAGATCATGGTCATCACGTGATGATATTAGTCAACTTGAAGTTGAACCAGAACTTATGCCAGGATGACATGGGCTGAAACTGCCATAAAAGTCTTCAATGGCTTTGTACAAAGGGTTTTAGGATAAAAATGATGTTGGAAGTTATTAACATGCAAATCTTCCATTAGGTTTGAAGTCATTCCTTGGTTCTTGCTCTCCTCCACTACTGCACTACGACTTTCACGCCCGGCAGGCCCCTTGCAGAATACACCCCACTTACCATACATGCAATTGGTTTATGACCTTAGACCTCTCCGAACCTACGTTTAGATTCTTACTAGAAAAGTGAAGACTGAACGAATTCGATATGGTGCATACCTCGCAGGAGTTTTGCATCGATTTAGTTACATGTATGTCGTCCATTTTGATGCTGAATTTGTTATTACCAAGAGAATTGCCAGCTTTGCACTTTACATCACCCTCTTGCAGCATCTTGATGGGAAAGCATTCCAGTGGGAAGCAAGGGGTCACACTGAAAGGCAACCGTTCCTATGAATTGTGTCATACTCCCATTCCTGGCCAACCTTTTGCCTCATTCAACTATTTACCCCTCAATTCATTAAGGATCGCATAGAATGTTGGGCCAGCAATACCCAGATTCATTATGAATTACATATGTTCCTATCGGCCATCCAAAGGCTTCAACCCAAGATAGATCGATCTCAAGTCCACAATAAACCATTTCCATAACCATCTCACGTCCATTTCCGAAATTTCATCTATCTTCAAACATACACCGACATGGATATAGAAAATCTTGCAGAAACCAAAACTTCCTCACACAGAACTAAGCCACGGAGTCCTTTTCGACTTACAGCATGCCTACCATTCGCTTGCTCAGCCATCGCCTTCTCTCTCGTACTCGTTCTCGTGTTAGCTGGTACACGACCAGACGAGCTCGAAGACAAGTACTTGATATCCGTAAGTCCATGTTATTCTCCCACATTCGCCATATTCATTGAAACTAACTTCTAAGCCACAGCTAAACACCTCCAAAATCGGCCAAGACATGATTCGATTCAACACAGCCATCATCCCCCCTGTTACCCCCCCTACTCCCGCTACCCCCATCAACGCCATCACCTCAAATACCCCCGGTCACATCAACTCGATATTAGATCCCTTCGGCCTACTCAACTACTTCAATGGCGTCATGCAAAACCTCACTACGGTCGTCAATAGAGACCTCACAACATCAGAAAATGTGCTAGCGTTAAACATCAAAGAAGCCATGGGGATATCAGATTTTTACCAATTGTATCTTTCCAGGGTCTGTGAGGGGAATTACACAACCCCACACGTTCTACATTGCTCAAAATATTCTTCTCAATCAGCTGGTAAGTCCAGGGACCACTGATCTTCATCACTGATATCGTGTTTCTAACATATATTGGAAATCAATAGCTTTAAAGAGACTATCAAAAGACCTTCCAAACTCCCTCGTAATAGGCACAACCAACATCACCGCCCCCATCCTCCAAGACCTCACCTCCTCCTTCACATACCTCTCCACCCACCTAACAACAACCCTCTTCACCATCTACATCTTCTACCTTCTCACTCTCATATCCAGCATCCTCCTAACCCTATGTTCCATCCCCGCTTTCCTCCACCCCCAAACCCACATCTGGGTCTACACAAACCTATTCTTCGCGACCCTAGGTTCCCTCTTCCAATCCATCACCTGCATCACCATTTCCGTGCTCATAGACACCACGACAAGTGCGCTCAATCGGTTTGGTGAGGCTATGAACCTTCATGTTAGAGAGGGGAGTGATGCGAATGTGTTTAGGTGGCTGAGTACGGGGTTTTTGGTCATGGCTTGGATGTATTGGGCGGCTGTTTGGTATGTGGAAATTAGAGATTGGGCGTTTCAGAGGAGGAGAAGGGGGTTGGATCAGATTGGGAATTGGAGGGGGGTGTTTTGGGAGGTGAGGGAGAATATGAAGGTGAAGAGTGCGTGAGGGGGTATGTTGGCTTGAGGAAATGCCAGGGGTATTTGCATTATACTTACGTGGCGTGGATTGCTGGCATCTGGTGTGTGTCGTAACCTTGCAAAGCTGTCATAGATTAGGCTAGTCTCGAATTTGCTGGTCATTGCAGAGAGATGTAATATCATGTTTCTTGGATATGGTATCCTGTATCAATGTCATCTTGATGCAAATACCGAATAATATCCAGTCTCGTCATATTACAGAAGGACAAGCTCTATTAATCAAATATAATCTTAAAGTACACCCCCATATCCTCTCACTCCTACTCTTTCTTCCTAAAAGACACCCGACAAGGAAACAAATCCGCCGGATGCGAACTCCCATGAGAAATATGATAAGCCCTCTCCCCCTCAACAGTCCTAACCCCCTTCTTCGGATGCAGCTTATCCCAGTCCTCGTAGGCGTCCTTAATATCAAACTCTCTAATCAACATAACCAATGCAATCTTGATACCGTTCATCGACAGTGTTTGACCTATACAACTCCTTGGGCCAAACTCGAAAGGCCGCCAACCGTTTTTGGGGGGATATAAGGGGTGTCCGGGCTCTACGAGCCATCGGTCAGGAATGAAAACGTCGTTTTGTACCCAGTAGCGTGGGTTATGGTGGAGCACGCTGTGGAGCGTCCAGATGGAGAGGCCGTCGGTTGGGTAGGTGTTGCCATTGAAATCGCGGAGGAAGACTCCGGGAGCGCCTTGACGAAGAGCATTAGCGGGAGGAAACATGCGCAAAGCCTCCTTTATCACAGCCGTCGTGTAAGGAAGCTGGTTCGTCAACTGCGGTCGCTCAGCAAGGATGTCCGCTGCCTTGGTGAAATCAGTTCCAAGAACACTATCGTGCTCATCGCGGATTTTTTGGAGTGTGTCCGGGTATTTGGATAGTAGATATACACAGTAGCAAATCGTGGCGGCGGTGGAATCGTGACCTGCGAAGAGGAAGAGTCGGATTTGTGCTATGGCCCAGGCTTTGAATTTTGGATCGAGTTTGGCTTGGGGTTTTTTGTCGGCCATGTAGCCGGAGATGGCGAGATCGATGACGGATTTGGAGGATAGGGTGCTTGGGTCGGAATCTTTCCATTCTTGGTAGCGCTTGTTTAGTTCCTTGGAGATGTAATTGTTCATTCGATACCCGTTGTACCAATACATCAGGGGTCGTACGGGGTTCAGACGGACGAAGGGGTTTAGTTCTTCGGCGCGCATGTGCCATGTTATTTGGCTTCTCAAGCCGTGTGCTAATGCATTATAACCCTTTAGAGACTCGAGTCGGGAATGTCTGAAAAAAGTTAGTATCTGCCCAAGTAATTTATACCATGAAAAGCACTAACAAGACGACTGCACCGATGGTATCCAACGTATAAAAACAGGTCAAACTGTCTAACTGGAACATGTCGCCCTTTCTCGCATGATCTCGGATAATCTCAACATAGTTCTTTGCTTCCTCAACGATATGGCTGGTATGCTCCAAGATCACGCTTGAGCTGAAACCGGGATTGAAGAGCGCACGACTACGTTTCGCTTCAGCACCATTGGCGACAAACAGGGCCGGAATCCCAGTAATCGGCTTGAAATATTCAGCAAGCCTACTCGGTTTTCCGAGATTATGGTCATGATTCGTTTGCTGCGCTAGATCGGGGGATGAAACAACAATCAACGGTGTGAAAAAGGGCCAAAGATCGATGTAGAAAAGGGAATCGTTGTCTCCAAAGTCGTGGGAGATTTTCTTGAAGATGAGATATTTCTCGGCATCGCTGGGTAGCAGGTGGTTATATTTGGCAAGAACCAAGAGATGACCGAGAATAGGATTCCATGGTGGCATTGGCTGGGTGACATTAGTGGATTTCCTGTTGATGTGATGGGTGAGATAAACGTACTACGCCCTGGGCTTTGAGGCGATAGAAAATCATTCGGTTTTGATATAGGTTCCAGAAGAAGTAGGACACGGCGCCAACCGCCAAAGTGATCGCGGCTGGCGCTATGAGCGACCACACATCTTGTAGTGCATCCATTGTTCAGGAGCAGCTGCGACGATGCGGGTATGAGAGCTAGATGAGATGTCGGGCTGGATGAATGGATGTGTTAAGATGATGTTGCGGCCATCTGTAAAGCCTTTCAAGAAAAAAGACGTATGAACGAAATTATGGAATGGCCTTCGATAGAGGGGCGTCCAAGGATTTATATGTGAAAATAGCAGACATATGATTTGAACTTCGGATTCCTTGAAGGGATTGGTGCCCGTTCGAAGAGCGCCAGCTCCTAATCCCTCATTTCCACTTACAAGGTGATGCTAAATGGATGAAAGGGGAGTTGATATATGATGCTGCACCTAAGGGATCCTACGGATAGTCTAAGCAGATGAAAGATATCTTTCATTACAGACTGTAAGTCAGATTGAAATCAAAATACGAACCAAAAGCCTTGAAGGGGACTGAATACAGCTCGAAAGGGGCGGATTTGGCGAAAGATTTCATGGGGAGATTTCATCAGGCACTCAAGACCGCATCGATTACCGCAAATTGATATCTAACCATACGCACTATGCTGAAAGTGTTCTGGAATGCTGCTGTAACGAGTCAGGACGCAGTGAGCAGCCTCGCCTAGCGTTGGTTTCGTCCATCGAAGGATTCATCACCAACACACAAAGTATTGTCTATTTATGGATTCTGGAGTTGATGTCAGGCGACAGTTGATCCGTATGGCGTGAAGGTGTTTGCAAGGGTGTCCATATAACTCGTTTGATCCTTTGAATGGAAAAAACTGCCATCCGAAGTCAAATAAGAAAACGGAAGGTGAACGTTCCGGCACCGAAAATGTTGGCGCAAAACGAACATTTGCCATCACGATTAGTCAGCAAGGTTCAATCCCAATCAGATAAGATGGTTGATGAGATCGGATCGGTCCGCCAAATCCTCGGACTATCCTAGCGACATGCACCTGGGCATGCACCATGCATCACAAAATGCCCAAGAAATTTAGAGGAGTCATATCATGAAGCTGGCAAGCGCCTCGCTGCCACAATCGTTCCTCTCTCTGCCACGAGCTATATCCCCCAGATCCAGAGCCTTACACAGACACTCCAAGATCTACCGGCGACGCCAGAAATATCCACAGTTGCGATTGAGGCAACCAGACATGGGCGGCCAGTCACACGAGACGGATTATTCGGCCTGGACCACCCAGGATCTGATGCAGAGGGTAATGGAATTGGAGAAGAAGCTCAAGGAACAGAATTCAACGTGGGCGACCTATTCTCTCGATCATATCTCCCATTCTAATCATGTATTTCTAGTTTTGTCTCTACTGCTACTTCCCAACCCACCCCCGAAGCCGAGCAAAACAGCCCCCGCTATCGCAAACCGCCAAAGAAAGCCCCCGCGCCCTTCGACCCCTCCAAATACACATCTCGACTCATAGCGCTCAAGTTTGCGTATCTGGGGCAGGCATACAATGGATTTGAACACCATGTAAATAATAACACGCCGTTGCCCACAATAGAAGAGGAGATTTGGAAAGCGCTCGTAAAGACGAAGCTCATATTCCCCCCTCAGCAGAACGCAGACAATTCCGGCAAAGAACCGCCTGGGAAAAAGGCAGGCCAATGGTGGGCAAGAGAAGAAGCAGACGTGAACTGGGACGGATGCGAGTATTCCAAATGCGGCCGGACTGACAGAGGCGTCAGTGCCTTTGGTCAAGTCATCGGTGTTCGCGTGCGAAGCAATCGACGAGCAAAGAAGCCTGTCATCGCTCAAGAAGAAAGCCAGACCAATGGAGATGCTAAGGTTATCCCCCAGGGGACCCAAGAGCAGGAAGTAGAAGACAACTTCGACCCCATCACAGACGAACTCCCCTACATCCAACTCCTCAATCGCGTCCTACCCCCCGACATCCGCATCCTAGCCTGGTGTCCCAACCCACCCCCGAACTTCTCCGCTCGCTTCTCCTGTAAAGAACGCCGGTACAAGTACTTCTTCACCAACCCGTCCTTTGCACCGGTTCCAGGGCCTGGCGGTCTCTATACCCCCCCCTCTAGTGGAAACCCTACCTCAACCCGTGAAGGCTGGCTCGACATTGATGCCATGCGCCTCGCATGTAAGAAGCTCGAGGGGTTACACGACTTCCGTAATTTCTGCAAACTAGATGCTTCGAAGCAGTTAACGAATTTCCAACGACGAATCTTCCATGCAGACATCGAGGAGATATCCCCGCTCTCCCTGCCCTCATTTCTGCAGCATGAATCCCTACTTTCGCCCAATCTCACCGAGCAGCCGAAACTATACGCCTTTGTTATTCACGGAAGTGCGTTTCTATGGCATCAAGTTCGGTCTCTAGTAGCCATTCTATTCCTCGTGGGTCAACGGTTAGAGTCGCCGGAGCTAGTAACCCAGCTCTTAGACATTGAAAGCAACCCCCGGAAACCGACATACGAAATGGCGACGGATGCGCCACTAGTGCTGTGGGATTGCATTTTCCCTTCTGAGGCCGAGGTCGAGAGCACAGAGACCAGGGTCCACGGATACAAGGATTCTCTGGACTGGATTTATATCGGGGAAAGGGGTGGTACGGAGGGAGGGGTGCAGAGAGGGATGGTGAAGGGCAAGGGGATGTGGGGTCGTGGAGGCATCATTGATGATGTTTGGGAGGTGTGGAGGAAGAGGAAGATCGATGAGGTTTTGGCGGGACAGTTGTTAGATACAATTACTGGGCTTGGTTCTGCTAGGCTTGGGAATTTGTCAGATACCACAGTGGGCGAAGCAGTCCAATCTTCCGGAGCGCGTGTCTTTGATGGTGGTGATACCGCAAAGATGAAGGGTAATTATATCCCCGTGCTTAAGAAAGGTCGTCTAGAGGCCGTGGGGGTCATCAACGAACGGTATGCGCGGAAGAAGGGGTGGGATCCTGCGAACCCACGTTTTAAAGACCAAGACGCAGACGAGTAAATAGCTTCGCATGATTCCCAAATCAAAAGTTAAATATCATGATTTCTTCATTTCAGGCTCATACAAGCAAGCTTTAGCTCCCCTCCACACTTCCTCTAATATATGTCGACGCGGTAGGAGTTGCGGAAACACGACCACAACATCTTGCTCCCCTTCCACCACAACCGCCAAATAAAACCGCACTTCGAAGCCCTTGAACGCTTCATGGATGAATATATCCTGGATTGAGGTCGTGGGGATAAAACGGGTGGTCGCGGTGCTAAGGTACGTAGAACTCGACGTCGAAGTCTGAATCCCTAGACCCCTGAGGACAAGCAGCGATTCTTCTATAACAACACCACGGTAAGCAATTGACATATCCCTATCTTCGAAGCTGGAAAGGGCCAACAATACCAGTATACCCCCTCCTCAAAACCGCCGTAAGCACAACCAAGGACGCAGGAACCAACCACCTCCACTGACACCTCTCCACGACCCTCCCAATCATCCATCCCGCCACCGTCATCCCGACCCTCCAATCACTCACATCCCGTCCGAACCCCTCACTCATCGGCCCAGCTTCAATCACCGGTTG